>CAKNXH010057414.1:0-45495 GCA_932178445.1 Andricus quercusramuli
GCCATTTCCACAATTTTGAACCGATTTTCTTCAAACTTTCAGGAAAACTTTCCCAAAGTCTAGTGAACAACTTTCTCGCGATAAGTTATTTCAGCTAGCATTTTTTCGATGACCTGCCCGCTGATCGAAGTTGGCAAAACGCGGTTTTCGATCGGAATTAATTTGTTATTAAACAAAAACAAACATATTACATTTTTAAACAAAGTGCGTTGCTTATAGTCATCGAGTTTGTATTGCGAATACGCCATACAATTTTTAAGCATTTTTATCAACAAACGGTCAAATAATCGCGAGTTATGTTTTATAAAGCGTCGATTTTCGATCGAAAAATTTTGTAAGTTTTTGTTGTTTATCTTGAGTAATAATTGTCGACTGAAAAAGTTTGATAAGAAAAATTTGTCGGTCGCGTCAATGTGAATACGAAGGTATATTTTGTATTGCGTTTCGGCCACTTTTTTTTCATCGATCGATTTTGCCGTGTGGTCAATACTTCTACGCGGTTTCGAGCGTTTAACGAGTTGTTGCATCCGTCGCCTCAATTACGATTTCTTATTTGACATTCTGTTATCGGGAAAATTTTTTTCAAATCGAATGTGAAAAACCGAAAATATATATTTTTTTTTAATGCAAAAAATCGCCGTTTTGGGTAAAGATCAACACATTTAATGAAAAATCAGTACATCAGCACCAAGGGTAAAAAATCAGCACATTTGCTGACAAATCAGCGCGTCTGGTAACCCTACGTTTGTAGGCCTAGGCCGATAATAGTATGTTGTGTATATATAGGAGGCTCTTTTTATCCGAGCGTGAGTTCACAACCATAATTACATGTTATTTACACGATTGCATTATAAAAACTGTTAAGTTTAATTTCTATTTTTGCTATGTATTTTCACCATCTGCTACCATTTTATTAATTTATTCATTATATCGCGTTGCTACCTACTTTTTAAATTTAAGTGAATGAATAACTCAAAGCTTTTAAATTGAAAAAATACGACTATAAAATATTTATCAACGCAAAAATGCGTAAATGCACCAATTACCGAGGCTGCACCAGTTGTCGAGGATCGCCAGATATTTTAAATGATAAGTAGTGAATTATAAGATAAATAAAAATATAATCGATGTTATAATAATGAAGATACTCTAAACTACAAACTCTAAAAGACTATATTTTTAGAACAGAAATTGACATCGTCATTTTCTTAATATATTTTACGTTAATTAGATCGACAATTTTGCAGCATAAATTCAGTTACCTTTTTATTTGTTCTTTGTATTTAAATGTAACCACAATGATGGGGAAGAATCAAATGGCTTTCCAACTAATTGCATTATTTGAAAAAAGTACATTTAGTATTTATTTTAATGAAACATAAGATAATTGGGAACAACTTTTGCCAACGCTCTATTTCTCGAGGACTTGACGCGAGAAATGGTAATATCGAGATTTTTCATTTATGAACCCATTGCATTATTTGCATCTTTGCCTTTTCTAAGTAATGAAAACCAGAGCAAAGTCTTTTTATATCAGTTCAGTCCATAAGTTCTTGCGTACAAAAAAGGTTAAGTTGACTATTTCCTATAACATAGATTTCTTTACCCTAGTTGACAAGAATGTGAATTCTGGAATATTTTGAAATTAGAAAAATCTTGGGATTAATGAAACATGAAGTGATTGGGAAAAATACACCAATGTCCGTGTCAGTGTCTTTATTTAAAGATCAATCTTCTTTCTGTATAGTTGTTAAATCAAATAATATATTTAATGTATATTAAAACCAACATGGAAGGGTGGTGTACAATACAATATAGGCGGGCGCACGGCTCACTAGGCGAGGCGGTAGGGCGCGTACCTTTGTACAAAAACTATAACTAATATAATATATTTATATATAATATGTATGTACCATGTAGAAACAATGACTTCGAGTCATTTTCCGTAGGTCCTTACAGTCAAGTCTTTGAGAAGTGGTCGCAGAAACGCCAAAAATTCGCTTTTTTCGCGAAAAAACAAGGGAACGTGGCAAATCATCTAGTACAGTCAGTTCGAACTTCAGTCCTCAAGTATCGGAAGACATTCAGGATCCGTCAAAAACTTTTCCTATTCCGCAGTTTGCGCTAAGTATATCTCGCCAATCCGTCATCAGTAGACAGATTATTTCATCGCATCTATATTGATACATTGTGTAAAAATGTAAACGCTATACATTGTAAACTTGGAAAGTTTTCTATAAAAATGTTTGCTTCCCGAGTTGGGATCCAAATCCTTCCAAGTGCACTTGAAATTGATAGCTTTTCAAATTCAAAAGCGTTCCAATTATAAAGTACTTTGAATTCGAAAACATTTGACACTCAAATTTTGTCGAATTCAAAAGCGCTTCAACAATACATAGATAATTTTAATTCAGTTTGGGTATTTGAATCTTTACCTTACGTAGGACTTTTAGAAAGTTTAACTGAAGTAGGAATTAAGCTGGTCCGTATTCTGTAACGTCGTGATATGAGGTACTCAAAATCACTGCTAGCGCATGGTATCAATAATATATAACTATACACCTACAATAGTTAACAAGACAAGTCCGCAGCCCGAGTTTGATCGGGCGGAATTTTTAATCGATTAATCTTACGTTAAGTTTATCTTAAGTAGAGTGTGTGCACGTTTCGCTTGTGATTTGCTGCCGTTCGCGCCTTTTGCCAAGGGCGCACTCTCTGAGCTGGAGGAGTGGTGCTAAAAGTATTTTGTATGCGAGTTAGTTACCCTTTCAAGTATTAACGACGGGCAGAACGTCTGGAAATCGTCTTCGATTATATTTCTATATTTTATAATACTCTATTACTCTTCACACTCAACTGTTTGATTCAATGCGTATCGACGAATTCCGGACGACCTGCTGTGATTGGGCATTTTGCTTCGTTCTTTCCTTCTTTCTTTCTTTTTTTCTTTCTTTCAATAGCAGTAGAGTTGACTTACGTTGGTTTTCCAAGTATTCGATATAAGTAATAAGTATAAAACTTTAATTGGCATTCAGTAACATACTTCTAGTTTTATTGCCTCGATCGTTTCAACTAACTACATACGGTTTACAAACATTTGGAAAAACGTGAAAAACAATAATGCAGTGATCGTACGTAATACCTACTTCCTAAGGAAAACTACATGAGTGAAAGTTGTATTTCAACGCAAGAGGACGGATGTGAAAAAATATACATTTCGGAATGTATTGACTGCCAAAGTTTACGGAGTCAACTTACTTGTAGTTTTACTAAATGTTTTCCAGCTAGAAGGCTTGGCTCAGAACCGATTTACAAAGTCTCAAAAAATATCCAGTATGCGTTTGATAAAATAATAAATTTATTTCGAATAACAATTAACATTTTTTTGAGTTCATATCACGACGCTACGCTAAAAAATTGGTTCAATTTACATTTCAAAATTTTTTAAACGCATACTGAAGTATGCAAAGACTTTTTTTTAAGTACGCGCGTAAGTTTTTAATCCACAATAATCGTGAAAATACTTGCCAATAATTTAGATAATTGTGCAGTAGCAAATATCTCTCTGAGGACTAACAAAACGGTAAATACCGGAAAAATTCGTATAAAAATGCTTGTGATTCCCTGAAGACCTTGTATAAAATAGAAATAAAAGTTCGGTATGTTTCAAAAACGGGATCTAATCCCTCGAAAAGTCAGTCAACAAGATCTGTATCAGAAATTGTGCACAATCCACTCCTCCAGGCTTCTTTGAACCCTCATCCCATTGTGGCTGTGATTTGGGAATGTGTATTATGTTGATTGTTATAGTCTGGTAGTCTCGTCATTTATGGCAACATTTTCGATTACAAAAGTGCGAACGAAGGCAGTAGTGATTATGAATTCAGGCCTTGACGCTTCTCTTCTTCGAGCATCGCATCCAATTCATTGGTGAGATTTGTCAGCATATTACCGATGTCGTTTAAAACGTCTGCGGGTTCTCCACCGCTTGTATGATGGTTCACCATGTGGTTGCCAATATTTGCTGTGTTCCCGACGTATTCCTGAGCCCTTGCTGCTCTCTGCTTTATTGTACCGGCATTCTCGTTCGCGAACGGTAGAGAATCCGATTCTGTACTAGAACTCGACTGTAACAAAAACAGAAACAGGTTAATTCATTTTTAAATATACCAAGGATTTTGTTCCAACAGCCAAGAAAATGATGCGTTTTAAATTTCCCAAAAGTCGGTTAATGTTTAACCCTCCCGCACACCCCATGAAGTTTTGCCAGTCTATTTACACGGGGAAAATGTAAAATCCACATTACTTTCTCAGTTTTAGTGAAAATCTTTTGTCCATCGAGGACCCACAACCTTCTTTCAGAGACAAAAAATTAGTGTTAAGTAAACATGAACATTTTCGAAATCAAATTCTATACATTTGGGGAAAATTATTTAAAACCTATAGAGAAGTCGAATTGAAATAAAATTCTGTAAGCACATTTGATAGAAATACTATGAAATTGAATCAAACTTCACGAATAAAATTCGATCAGTATATTTGATGGACCTTTCTATCAAATTCTATCCATCTAGAAATCCTATACTTTTCTATCTTTTTCACTTTCTATATTTTCATTAAAATTCTATAAAATCTTATTAGTACAGGACGTATATCAAATTCTATATTGCGGAGTTTAGGATATTTCTATGAAATTTCTATAAAATTCAATCTGTTGAGGAATCTTATATGAGCACGTCAGAGCAAAAGGAAGTCTCCGCAGAGCCGTGAGGAAAAACGAGACAAGTACCGTTAGAAAGAGAAACTCTTACGCAGAATGCCTGAAGAGCAAGACAGCGCAACCATAATTGTCTCGCTTTTTCTCTCGACTCTGCGGAGTCTTCCTTTTGCTCTGAGGTGCTCATATGTACTTTTTGATCAACAGTTTTTCATTCAACTCTACAAAATCTTATCCGGGCAAAAATTGATCAAATCCTATGCTTCAGAATGACGGATATTTCTATTGAATTATATCCTTGGCATAATCGTTTACTTTTCTATCAACAGTTTCTCAATGAAATTCCACCAAATCCTATCCTCGCAGATCTTTTATAAAATCCTATCTTATAAAGTTTCGGAAATTTGTATCAAATTCTATCCAGAGAGAAATCTTACACTTTTCTATTAAATCTCTATTAAATCTGATCCATGCAAAACTTATATCAAATCCTATCTTCTAGAATTTTGGAAATTTCTATTAAATTCTCTTCATCGAAAAATCTGATCTTTTTATATCAATACAATCTTATTAAAATTCTATCAAATCTTATTGGCACAGGACTTGTATCCAAACCTATGTTCTAGAATCTAGAATCTTGAAAGTTTTTATCCAACTCCATCCGTCGAGAAATCTAATACATACTTTTCTAACTGCATCTCATTGAAATTCTACCAAATCTTATCCACTCCAGACTTTTATCAAATCCTACGTATCAGAATCTCAGAAATTTCTATCAAATTATAACCGTCCCAAAATCTTATATTTTTCTATCAATAGCTTCTCATTGAATTTCTATCAAATCTTATCCACTTCAGGCTTGTATCAAATCCTACGTATCAGAACGTCAGAAATTTCTGTCAAATTGTATCCGTCGAGAAATATTTTTTTCTCCTACCACATTTTCTCATTGAATAAGGTTTGATAGAGTTTGAATGAGAATATCTTGATAGAAAAGTATAAGATTTCTCGACCATTAAAATTCGATAGGAATTTTTCAGGTTCTGTAAAATAGGATATTGATATATGTCTGGCGCGGATAAGATTTGGTAGTTTCAATAAGAAACTGATGAAAGATAAAGTATAAGATTTCACAACGGTTAAAATTAATAAATATTTTCGAGATTTCTAGACATAGGATTTAATAAAGTTTCAATGAGAAAATGTTGATTGAAAAGTATATAAGCTTTCTCGCGGATGGAATTTTGAAATACGGTTTAAGATTGCGTTTTAAAGTGGAATGTGGGATGTCACATTTGATAAAATTGAATTGCTTTTTTTTAATCAAAAAAACGTATAGAAATGTATAGGAATTATTAGTACACTGAACCATTCCAGTTTAATATAAATCAATAGCAATTCTATCCGAAACTTTGATAGAAATTGATTGTCTTTTTATCGGGATGACGTGGAACACTTCCGACAAAGATTATTATTCATTTTGATAGACTCTCTATCGAAAGTGGTTGACAGAAGTGTAAAGAAAATCGCACATACGATGATAGGAACAACATTCGCCCCCGCCTTTCTTACGACATCTGTCGTTTCATCTCTTGCGTGGAATAAATAATCAACAAGTTGGAAAAAGTCAGAATTCGTAAAAAAGTGGGGATGATTATTGCTAAATTCATATCGTCTCGTGTGCACTGTTGGCCTCTCCTGACTCTCCTGCTGATATTAAAAACTCAAAAATGGCGGCCGTTCACATTTGAATTTTGTTTAATAATTTCCTAATTTTTAAACGAAAGCTTCTCGAACTTAGCAAGCTAAGTAATTGTTTTAAGACGCTATGCACTGTTTGCGTCCACTGAAGGTTTGAAAAAATTCCAGGTGGCGGCTGGTCAGATTTAAACAAATTGATACATTTTTCCATTTTTCAATGGAACGCTTTTAAACTTGGTAAGGTGAGCAAGTTTATTATGAGAAACTATGCAATAGTCGGTGACTAAATTCAACAAATTTGTATTTCCACTTTTATTGTAAAACGAAAGTAAGAAAGCATTTTCTTTATTCTCGAGTTCGTTCTAGAACTCGGCGTCTACATCGTTCAAAACTATAAAAAATGCCAATCTACATCTGTTACAGCTACATAACTTGTCGCCATATTCGATTTTTTCAACAAATTTTGTATTATCGACTATTTCACAGTTTCTGAAATTAAATTTGATTATCTGACTACGTCTAAGAGGCTTCCATTAAAAGCAGCAGAATATAATCGAGTTTTTCAAATTATACAAGATGCCACCTTGTATTTTTTCGAAATTTTGACTGTCTAACTATTACATCGTATCCGAACAAACTTGCTTATCTTGCCAAGTGTGAGATACTTTCATTGAGAAATGGCATAATTAATCATTTTTTCATATTTTACAAGTGGCCACATTGGACGTTCTACGAAAATTCGGCAGTTATCAAATAATGTATAGTTTCTGAAAATAAACTTGCTTATGTTGCAAAATTTGGGAGGCTTCCGTCACCAAATGGTTAAATTTAGAAGTTTTTTCAGATTTGAACAGCCTCCATTTTGTACTTCTTGAAAATTCGGATTTTTTAATATCAACACCGGCTTTAAAGTCATTATAACAAAAGTTTTAAAAGATTCATTGCATTCATTCATTCAGTGCATTCGACCGCTAGGTGGCTAACTGTGCGGTTTGACTGTTATGTCGGCTCCGGTATTTTCGATTTTCTCGGTGTCTAAATTGACTATTTTATCAGTGATTTGGTGGTGTTGAAGAAGGCGTCTACTTCCTGATAAGGTGTTCGATCGGCGGAGCAGAACTTTACAATCGCCATTCATAATTTGCCTTCTAAAGGTTTGGTGATTTTTGCTTGCATTTACCGCGAACGTAATGGATACGTTTTCATTGGTCCGCTTTCCAATGTGCCGACAGCGTAGCGGCTACGGAGCCTAAATCCTACTATGACATTGTACTTGGCACGGGAGTAGATCGGGTTGCCTGCGCGAAGGGATCTTTATCCCTGTCATCTATTTTTGAACGAAAACGATATTTTTCGTTATGATGCAGAATACCGACCTTAAGAATATCAGTTTAAAGCCCAACTGTAATACATGTAGTGGAACAATTCAAAGAGTTGCTATCTACTGTGAATCTTGCAACGAAGCCTACCACCCGAAATGCACTGAGTTCTATGAGATTCCTCACAAGCAAAAAGTCCTTACGGTCTGCAGGCAGTGCCACTCCAGCTTTAGCTTTGCTGATGAGGCTTCCAAAGTCTCTTCTTTTATAACAAGCGATATTATTCTTGGCGAAGGGGCCCCAGCTTCTCACTCTCTAGAAACTTCTAACCGCAATGCTCTTTCGGAGGATACTCTACTCAGTTGTCACAATTCCCTGTTGAGTTCAACGAAGGAGGATACGTCACTCACGCGGCCCGCCCCAATAAGCCCAACAGAACCAATTGTCCATCAACAACCTGCTGCTACAACCCACAGTAGCCAACCTTCTGCTGATCCTGATTTTGTTTTTGGGATGATCCTAGCCAAACTTAATCTGATCTGCGAGCGCCTCGATAAAGTGGAAGCAATCGGTGCGAAAACAAGTGAAACCTTGAAACTGCAATGTGCTGATTCGGCTTCCATTTCGGCCCAGCTACAATCGATCACCGCTCAAAATGATAACCTTCTCGGCAAAATTGAGTCGGTGTGTTCCAGAATCTCCAAAGTTGAAGCTACACAAGAGCAGTTAGCTAGAGATAATTCCGCTCAGAAAGCAGCCATAGAAGATATAAAAGTTTTTCATGGAGAAAGGATTACCCGCTTGGAAGATGCGATCAGAGACAGAGAGGTGATCATTACGGGTTTTCCAATGTCTGCTCACGAAGATCTCACGAGTGTTGTTGAGAAAATTGGGGTTTTAACCGGCTCCAAACTGCTCAAGGGGGATATTGAGGATGTCTTTCGCATTCCATCTAAAGCTCAGAACCAGCCGAAACCAATAATCGCTCGGCTCTCTAATGCTAGGGCTCGCTCAGACCTGATCTCCTCCAAAATAAGAAATAAAAAATCACTAACGGTCCACGAAATTGATTCTAACTTGGAGGGAGGGGCAGTACACGTGAACCAAAACCAACCAATGGATTGTTACTTACGCCTGAAGTCAGTCAAAGAAAAGATACGTCATGGAAAGCTCGACGGTAAGGCATGGATCTTCAGGAAATCAGTCTGGATCAGAGACGTAAAGGATGCTTCATTTAAACCAGTGAGGTTCACAGAGGGTGCGGACCTTGACTCTTTCTTGAAAACTCACCTTAGCTCACCATCGACGTCAGCTCAGTCCTGACTTGACTCCTTAAACCAGCCAACTAATGGCAACGGGCCTGATTCTTCGTCGCAACACTACTCTCAGCTTAGACTCTCAGACACCACTGGCTTTTCTCCACAAAGTTCGTGCCCTAACCTAAGACATCCAGATACTACCGGGATGTTAAACACTCTATCTGGCTTAAACTTCTCGAGTTCATATTTCAGCAACTCGTGCGACTCTAGTAGCAGTAGTTTAGGGCCCCCTTTGGTACCGACGTCTTTCTCTGTTAATCCTCTTAGTTCTTCGGCCACTGTTTTTGATGTCTCACCTCCGGGCCTTAACCAAACGTCAGCTAATAACTCTAATTTACGATCATTACGTGTAGGACATATTAATGCTAGATCTCTCTTACCAAAGTTAAATTATATTATAGACCTAATTTACCTACATAATTTAGATATTATAGCTATCTCCGAGTCGTGGCTCCATGAAGAAATTCCCAGTTCAGCGGTGGCGATTAATGGCTTCAATGTGATACGAACGGACCGAAAGAGCCTTGTTGCTCGTAGAGGGGGAGGTGTACTGATCTATATTAGAGACGACTTGCGGTTCGACTTATTAGTCGATGATTCGATGCCTCCTAGGGGGCGTTTCACAGAGGATATCCCTGTAGACATCTGCGCAATAATAATACATCTGAAAAAAATAAAAATTGGCTTCGTAGCTGTCTACAGGAGTCCTAAGTCGAATGCAGCTTGGGATGACGATTTGGAGGACGTGCTGATTCATGCGAGTGGTGCAGCGGACTATATATTATGTGCAGGAGATTTCAATATTGATGTCTCTCGCACGGACCAGTCATGTTGGAGGAAGCTTAATGATCTCATTCGCTCTTTTGCCCTAAATCAGATTATCGACGAAACTACGCGTACTACAGATAATTCCTCTTCAACAATCGATCTAATCTTGATAAGCGAAGAATTACAGCCGTCGGATTCTGGAGTCATTAAATTGTCAAAACCGTTTGATCACGATATAGTTTTCTGCACGCTAGATGTGAGGACAGTATCTAGGCCGGGTATATTCCGCTTTGGGAGGGATTTCAAAAGAGTAGATATAGATATGTTTGATAGGGCGGCAAGAGCGGCGAATTGGGACAATGTACAAATGGCTGAAACGGTGGACGACAAGGTGAACTGCTTCTCTCAAACTGTCCTATCCTTGATAGACTCCTTTTGCCCACTTCGAAAATTCAGAATTGCCAGACCCAAACCTCCATGGTTCTCAGATGCGGTCAAAAAGATGTCGCGAGCCAGGGATAGAGCACGATCCAAATGGCGAAGGGATAGAACAGACCCCAATCATGCCAAATACACTTATCTCCGTAATCTCACTACGGCGGCCATGCGTCGCGAAAAGGTCGGATTTCTGTCTAGCTTCCCGGAAAGGCCCTCATCTAAGCGAATATGGGAAAGGGTTAACCAAGCGGGAGTCTGGTCTGGGCAGGGAATATGCTCGTGGGGGGACCTTCCCCTTGATCCAACGAAGATCAACAACTTCCTCCTTGATACCCTCCCTCCAGCAACGGCATCGGTCAAAATAATCCAAGATCTCCTAGAGGCAGCCGAAGAAAGTAATCGCCAACCTTTTCAATTCCACGAGGTTGACCTCGGTCAGTTGTATGCAGCGATTAAATCAATTAAATCTACGGCTACCGGCTCCGATGGTATAAATAGTTCCGCGATTCTTCTCTGTGTCCCCTCCTGCTTGCCTGCTTTACTCGAAATTGTGAACTCCTCCCTGAGGACAGGGATATTCCCTACAGCGTGGAAGGTAGGCATTGTCCGCCCTCTTCCAAAATGTGACCGACCAACTTCCTACAAGGATTTACGCCCCATTACTATTCTTCCTTATCTGTCAAAGATCCTGGAAAAAATTTGCCTTCAGCAGCTGTCGCCATACATAAGCAATAATGGGATCCTCTCAAATCACCAGTCTGGTTTCAGGAAAGGTTTCTCGGCAGCTACAACCTTGCTCCATGTATCAGACGAGACAGGCCGGTCACTGGACTGTTCGGAAATCACTATTTTAGCCCTACTCGATCTAACTCGGGCGTTCGAAACCCTCGATCACCAACTTCTTCTAGCCAAACTAAAATCTGAGGGAATTTCTGGGGAAGAAATGTCTTGGTTTAGTGGCTTTCTCTCGGATAGAAGCCAGCGAGTGGAAATATCGAACACCTTAACCTCTCGATCGTCACCCATCCGACCCCTATGTAAAGGGGTCCCACAAGGTGCTGTTCTTAGTCCGCCTCTTTTCTCTGTTTACACCAACGACCTTCCAGACCCCTTGATAAAATTCCTGTCGATTTTGGAAGCGGTATCCGGAGGCAAGGTGAAAGTCACGATCCACATGTATGCGGATGACACACAGGTATACATACGCTGCAAACTGGACGATCTAGATGTCGGTACAGCAGTGTTGTCCCTGGCTTTGAAATTCATCGCGAGGTGGGCTGATGAGCGAGCTCTTGTTATTAACCCTGCTAAATCTGTTATTCTTCCTATAGGCAACTTCAAAGATGCTCGTTTACCCAACTTTGAGATAGGCGGATCCGTGTTGTCCATCGTAGCTCAAGCGAAAAACTTAGGTCTTAAAATGCAATCCATTTGGAGTTTCGAGGATCATGTAACCACTAAAATCAAAGCGGCGTATCTGCGTTTAAGAAAATTGTATCCCTTCCGTCGCTCCCTTCCACTCAGGGTAAAACTGTTGCTTTGTCAGTCATTGGTACTGTCCCTCTTTGAATATGCGTATACGACATACGGCCCTTGCCTAAATGCCACTCTGAGAGAGAGGATACAGAGGGTGCAAAATGCGTGCCTCAGATTCACATATGGAATTAGAAAATACGACCACATCACACCCGCTTTGGAAGAATCTGGCTGGCTGAAAATGAAGCACAGATGGGAAGTGCAACTATGTGTCCTCTCTTTCAGGGTCCTCTCGCAAGGCGTTCCGGAATATTTATTTGATTTATTGTCATTCGTAGAAGATAAGCGAGCTAGAAAATCTCTTGCAATGAGATCCGATGGCAAGCTATATGTCCCGCGAGCGAACACATCGAAAGGGGAATCCATTTTTTCCCACGCGGCTCCACGTCTCTTAAACAGCTTAAAAAACCCGCTGGCTTCTTACTCCATCCCCACTGTAAGGAAGGAAATAACTGAACGCCTTCGCACGGTAACATGATTTGTCTCTTCATAATAAGTAATTTGATTCTTGTCTTCTTTTATCTTAAGTTCCGTATTTTAATATAAGTTCTAGAGTATTTCGCATTATGGCACCACAATCAGTTTCAATCAGTTTCTATCTATTTCTGCAATGATCTCGAAAACTATATATTCAAGCCCTAGTTTTTAAGTGTCGTTTACTTATATTTTAAATTAGATTAAGAGGGTTAGGTTTGAAAGCAGCTTTGCTCAGCCTCGCCCTTTGGGTTCTTATGTTAACTCTGTCTGCCATGTACATATCATTCTTGTTACGAACTCAATAAAGATTTATTATTATTATTATTATTATTTTTCCCATGTAATTCCAACGGAAAACATCAAGTTGTGTGCGGGAGAAGTAAATATTAACCGATTTGGCTGAAATTTGAAACGCATAATTTTTGTGGTCATTGAAAGACTTTTTGAATTGTAAAGTAATTTAAAAAATTCGAGTTTGAATAATCCATCCTGATAAATGAAACTTAATTATAGAAGAAAACTCTTCATATATGTGATCCTGAGTAAGTAATTAAAATAAAAAAGAGTAGCTCATAACTCACTTTAAAACTAGCGTCCGATCCGTTACGGTGTTGTAGGGCAAGAGAGGCAATAAGCTCATGTTCTTCGTTAACGTTGACGCTAACACTACCCCAGGAACGAGACATGGAAGAAGGCGGCCTATTCAGTTGAGGTGGTGTTGATGGTGGAGCCGCTGGGGCAGGAGGCGGAGGATGGTGATGATGATGAAGATGATGATCGTCACACGTAGCAGTCGGTACAGGTCCGCTGCAATCTATCATTACATCTCCTACGTTACCACCGCCGACAACTGAAGAACTCATGTCCCTAGAACTCTGGCGCCTGGGTGGTGAAGGAGGACGTCGCTTCGATAAGTTAGGGCTGCTTTCCAATCCGTACGTCAATTGATATTTGTTGTCAAAATCTCGTGGCAATGATTTGAACTGTCCAGGAGTCGCCGTCACCTAATTGAATCAAACATTCTTCATACATAGAGCCATTTTCAGCGAGGAAAAGAAAATAAACTTCAATATTGTCTCAGCGACTTGAATACGAATGCCATTATTAAAAACTTGGTTATACAGAATTTAATATAGCCGAAACATTACCTTTGCAACTGGCCTTGGTCGAACGAGACAATGTCTAGGTCTGGGAAGTGTTCCGCCTCCAACTTCGATAATGGAACCTTCGTTGGTCGGAGTTAAATCACCGTCTTCATAACTACGCGGTCTCCAGTCTACAGGTTGTGGGTGCACAACCGGCGCAGGCGAAGGTGGATAAGTAACGGAAGCGTCTTCCAAACTTTCGAGAGACTTTCCTCTCGGATTCCCTCGCCCCACTGCATTATAATCCAGCCCAGCTGGCAACGCACCGTACATACTCCTCCACGTAGCACTGGAAGTGTTTTCGTTACCGGCTCTTTGGAAAGATCTAAGTACCGGCGATGTGCAGTCCTCATCCGGCGATGGTAAATCAGGAGCACCTCGTTGAATCAAAACATCCTACAAAGTTCAGTCTACAATTAAAGGGTTTCAAGTACTAGGCTTGTGTATGAGAGGAGCTTGCAGATTCTTATTAAGTGGATTCGTCCTTCTCCACAAACAGTAAAGCTCAGTGGGAATTCGAATGGAGAGAAAATTGGAAGTTATGCATTCCAAATGTTAAGAATTAAGAGACGGTGATCATCTTAATAACCATTCTACTGTATTCAAAAGTATCTTTTATTGGGTTTTCTTTTGCTGATTATTTTGGTCAGGCTACTGATCACACTAAAAAAAAACAGTAGTAGATCCAGCTACCTATTTTTATGAAAGTAGAAGTTAAACATTTACAAACAACTTAGCTACCTGCGTTTGTCCTGGATGCGGAGGAAGACGAGCCAAATCCAGTGGTTGAATACGCTTTCCGGCACGAATATCTTTAACACGTTTAATGGCCAAAAGCAGCTTTTTCTGATGACCGAGTCGAACGATACCGATGTCCTCAAGATCCTCCCATGTGAGAGTCGTGACATCCTCGACTGAGCGCATACCCTGTTGATGAAGAGCTCCGAGGTATTCCTCGAGTCTTAATAACCTAAGCCACTCTTCCAGCGATCCCGGAACATGCTCCGGCAAACCATCTCCTATATTTAAATTATCTATTTCCGCCTTCAGTCGTTTCCTATGGTTCGGCTTCTTAATACCTGAAAAACAATCATTCATATCATTTCTCTCAAATTTGTGATTTTAGTGAGTTTAAACGAAACCAATTGAGACTCTCGGTTTCCATCCTCTGCCCCCCCCCCCCCCCCAGTCACAGAAGTTTAGGTGGGACTGACGTTAGAACTAGACTCTCCACCATAACACGAATCACTACTTAACTTGGACATGATTTCGACTCGCAAAACAAATTCCGCGCATGAAGGTGGTAGTTGGATATACAATCTAAACAATTAATAATACAAACAATAAAGTAGCCTCGGAATGGACTGAAACTTTGATTGACGAAAAGCATGCACACGGTAAACGTAAAGGTCGATCTTCAGGCGATGAATGGAGACTGGGTGTTTGAAATGCTACAGAAGGAATGATCTTCAGGTAAAAGAACTACGAGAAACTATGCACGTACGAAAACTAGATGTTGTAAGTGTACTTGAGATGAAGAAAAACGGTTGCAAAAGTAGAAACATAGAAAATGGGATGTTGAAAGGCGGTTTTGGAATCTGGTCAGGAATAGCTAGTGAATCACATTGTTGTCAAGGGGTCGGTTTAATTATGAATGAAAAAGCAAGACAGAATCTCGAAGATCATGATTTTGTATCTCCCAGATTGTTGTGGGCTAGAATGAAGGTAGGAATCGAAGATTATTTATCATAGCGTGCTACGCCCCAGTTGACAGCGACCCGAGAGAAGTCAAAGAGGCCTTCTGGGACACTTTAAATGATACAATAAGTACTTGCGATCAAGGAGAAAGAATAATTCTGCTGGGAGATATGAACGGATGGGTCGGCGTCCAACGTCAGGATACAGACACAGAAGGGGTACTAGGTAAGTTTGTAAGTTTTTTTCTATTATAACTTGGAAAAATTAGTTGGCTTATGCTTAGAAAAGGACCTATTTATTTCAAATACTTGGTTTCGACATAAAATGATCCATACGTACACCTGGTGTAATTGAAAAAACAGCAGTATAATTGAATTCGTTATTGCTGATGAAAGACTAAGAGAACTAGTAAAAGATACAAGAGTCATGAGGAGTTCCAAATGCAATACTGATCACTACCTTCTAGTCTCCAAAATAAACTTAGGGATGGGATGAAGAAGAAAGAGAGCAAAAAAAAAAACGAAACAAACGCAAATCAAGATTGAAAATCTACAGAAACCGGAAGTGCGTATAGATTTTCAGAATAAGATAAACGAATGCATAGATAAGGCAACTTGGGAGGCTCTTAGAAACAATAAAGACAAAGAGGGCGCGTGGACTTTGTTACGGGTTATCATTGCTGAAACTGCGATTGAAGTGTGTGGTAGGGCAGCGATATGAAGAAAGTCTGATGATGCGTGGTGGAATGATGAAATTCAGGCTGCCTGGCAAAAACAAAAAAAAAGCCTACAAGAGTACATTAAACATCACAGATCTTTGCGATAAGGAGAGAAATAGTCTTGAAAATGATCACAGACATAAAAAGGGAAAAGTTAAACGACTAGTCAAGGAAAGCACAGATAATTTCAGAACAGAAGAAGAGAAGAAAAAACAAAACGACTTTGAAGGAACCATGAAACTATTATTTAAAGAGATAAAGGAAAGTAAAAGTACAGAGTTTGTCAGCATGAGAAAGAGCAAAGGTGAGATGCTATATGATACATATAGGATAGTAGACGCTTTAAGACTCTTTTAAATATTTATTAGGAGGTGAAGATATACGGCAACAGAACTGAGACACAGAACATAATGCATTAGAAAACCCAATTGAAAAAGTATGTGTCAATGAGGTTAGAGATATAATTAAGAACTTAAAAAATGGTAAGGCTGCTGGTGTAGACAGTATTAGCGCTGAAATGCTTAACCCTAATTAGTCACAAGGGGTGAAATTCACCCAAAAAAAAATTTGAGCTCCTGGTATAGGAGCTTGTTACCTTAACTAAACCAATTTTGTTTAAATATTTAAACAATTAATTTTACTTAAAAAAACTAAAAGATCATCTTTTGCAATCCTTAAATAATACCCAGCAATTTTCGGCCGATGACCAAACGAGCGCAAGCTACCTGGATTACCTTCCCCTTCCAGTGGGACCCTTACCCCTCTCACCTCTCTCGGTGCCTAGTGCTCGCCAGCGTCTGTCGTCGACCCACTTCAGCGGGGGGTCCTTTGTACTCATGAGGAATGAAATACGAAACATAAAGATTTTTTAATTTTTCAATTAGTAATTCAGAAATATTATATTCGAAATCTACGTTCCTTGGCGATTCTAACGATATGTTGCTTGACTTCGTAAGTAATTGAATGCATAATCTGTATATTGGACTTTTATGGCATAACAAATAATTATATTAATTAATTATTAATTTTTTAAATCAAAATAGCCGATCTGTCTAGAAACTAGTCGATCCGAGCGTTACAATCCACACACGGGATATGGCACTCCTAATTTTGAACTTAGGAAGTCAAGTAACATAACGTTGGAATCGTCAAGAAACTTAGATTTCGAATATAATATTTCGAAATTACTAATTGCAAAATTAAAAAATCTTTATGTTTCGTATTTTATTCCTCATGAGTACAAAGGACCCCCCGCTGGCATGGGTCGACGACAGACGCTGGCGAGCACTAGGCACCGAGAGAGGTGAGAGGGGTAAGGGTCCCACTGGAAGGGGAAGGTAACCCAGGTAGCTTGCGCTCGTTTGGTCATCGCCCGACTATTAGGCGATTCTACTGAAGTGTGACTAATTAGGGTGAAATACGGTGGCGCGTAAATACGTCACAGGTTGTGCGAATTGATAAATTTATGTATCGAGACGGGAGAAGTTCAAACGATTGGAGACAAGCGATTATCGTACCAATATGCAAAAGAAAGGGAGATAAAAGCAACTGCAATCATTACAGTCCAAAGTGGATTTATGCCAGAAAGATCATGTACAGATAAAATATTTAGCTTAAGACAGATCCCAGTGAAAAGCTTGAGAGTAGGAAAGGAAGTTTTCTGTGCATTTGTTGACCTAGAAAAAGCATTTGACAAGGTAAGTAAAAGTAAACTTTGGGAAGTCCTCCAAGAGTACGGAGTCAATGGATGGCTCCTACAAGCAATAAAAACAATATATGTAGATAGTAAAGCGAGTGCGAGGGTAAATGGAAAACTGAGTGACTAGTTCGATATTATGCAAGACGTGAAACAAGGATGCGTTATGTGTTCATGGCTACTCATCATATTTATGGATAAGTGTCTAAGAACGGCCCTCTTCGAGGAAGAAGGTGTAGATCTCGAAACAGTGAAGGTACGCGGGTTAGCAATCGAGGATTTGCAAAGAATGTGGAATAAGCTTAATACAAACACGAAAAACATGGGCCTCAAAAGTAACGTAAATAAAAAGAAATCATGGTGTTTGAAGGAGAAAGTGAGAAAACAATGTGCAACAGTGTCCTAAATGATGAGAGATTAGAACAAGTTGACAGGTACGTATATCTGGGTAGCCTATTCACTAGAGACGGAAAAATAGATGGGGAGTTTAATAAGCGCATAAGCGAGGGTAAGAAGGTTATCGGTAGAGCAGGTTCCATTCTCAGAAATAAAAACATCTATAAAAAAGCTAAAATGGCCATATATAATTATATATTTGCATCAACTGTACTATACCGTGGCGAGACATGGATCTATCAAGAGAAGGACAAGAGTAAAATTAACGCGATTGGCATGAAACCTTTGCACACAATATGCGGGAAAACACTGATGGACAAAGTCCGAAACGAGATAATCCCCCAAGAATGTAGTACAGGAGAGACACTAGTTGACATATGGCAAAGAAATCAATTAAGATGGTTCGGACATGTTGAGAGCATGAAAGATGAACGACTGACTAAACAAGTATATAAAGGTAAACTAAAGGGCAAAATGCCCAGAAGTAGACCGCTGAAAGAATGGTTAGAATCTGTGAATGAGACATTAATCCGTAGAAACATAAGAAGCCATAGAAACACGAGAGCTTGCATGAAAAAATGCATGGACGTGAAGGAAGCTAGAGTAGTATGCCAGGACAGAAAAGTTTGGCGACAAATAGTTTCTAAACAGGGTGAATGACGGCTGAAACAAAGACCTTGGATACTAATGGGCCTGAGTGGAGAACCACACATAACAATTTTGTGAGGCTCATCACTTGGGGTGATCGCTAGAGAGATTGATCAGCAACCTGGGTTGGAGCAGTGTTGCGGAACGAACGTGACAGTTAAATAAATAAGACGATAATTCTAGATCAATCTAAAAAATCTATACCCCCTACCTTACACTACTCCTTTCCTCGCCGAGCAAGTCACGCCTACCCCAAAAGGGAAATGGCTTAATGGTATAATACAAAAAAAAAAAAAAATGCTTGCCTATTGCTGTGAGATCCTCGGGAGTCATTCTGGTTATAGTAGCGAGATCGTAACCAGCTGAAGCAAATAAAGGAAAGTATTCTTCAAATTGCAGCTCGGTCAGCCAAGCATGAACGACATCGAGATCACCGGGCCTGTCGGGATGACTTCCAAGGGAACTAATCGAGCACCTAGGTGATGATGTGAGTGCACCGTGTCCTCTCGGGCCTAAATGATATCCGGAAGCTCTTCCAGAATCAAGCGAAGCTGTCGAATGCCTCGAACCAGATCCTGAACCTGAACTCCCTGGGCTATCTCTTCCGGGGCTTTGCGTCATGTCGATACCTATAGAGCAGAAAACTTGTCCTTAGTACACAATCACGTTTCGCCTATTTATTAATTTTATGTGATATTCATGCAATTAGGTAGGCTTTATTGTCAGTACATTTATCGTCAGTTACAGGACGCTAAATGCGGAAATCACTTTTAATGATGTAATCAAGTAGAATCTTCCTTTATAGTTTTTCAAGGATTATTTGATTTATAAAAAAATTAGATACTTTCGATTGAAATCTATTAGTTAAGTAGGTTAAGAGAATACGAGTACCTTAGATTTATCTACGTATAGATCAAATTTTTATCCAAGAGATGTTTCAGTTAGTTCGATATGGATAGTTTGTGCAATCTGATAATCTTACAGATAAATAAATGTTCACTGTTCATGGACAGTGTTTGCATGTTGGTAGAATGAAACACTATAGCACAATGTGATCGTAAACAACATTAAAGAGGTCGATGATTACTCTTATTTATATGTAAGATAAAAAGTGATCAGTTTCCTCATTTTGTGCTGATCCATTAGATTCATATCTACAGATGGAATAGATCGAAGTCATTTACTAATTGCTTTAGTAAGCGTGTTTCCTAAACTTTAATAAAAAACTACTAATTCACTTCCAAGCAAGGCTTACTAAGGGAATTAGTAGTTTTCTGCAAAATACTAGTATGCTTACCAAAGACATTGGTAAACAACTTCACTCTATTTCATTAGTAGAAAACAACTAATTCATATTTAGAAAGATGAACAAGGATATTAAAGTTATTCCTATATACTCTATAAGTCTATATAGACAGCTAGCCTAAGCCTAAAAATGTTGCTTTCAGAATCATTTTTTGCGCAATTTTATTTTGTAATTTGCAAGATCTTGAGCAGTTTCATTTCTTTTAGAATAATTTAATAACACTTTAAATCTAACAAAGAGTACATACTACATGGCTGTAATGAAACCTAAACTTCTAAGTTATTAGACAATGCGCTGAAGATTTGCATATAAATAGTTAAAGGTTGAAAATGAAAATTGCAGGTGACTGCGTTTTTTTATCCAGGAAAAAAATCTTTTTTTAATGCCGAGTCTTTGTCTCCAAATAAACTTTCACCAGTAATAATTGGTGATTCTTTTCGTTCTTTTTTTCACGAGGGTATTATGTCATTTGTATACATTTTCAATGGAACAGATTTTCTTTGCACGTTTTCGGAAATATATCCAAATATATATATATATATATATATATATATATATATATATATAAAAGCTTAGAGGCTAGAGCGCAATTTAAAATGAGACAGTTCTTAAGGTTTAAATCTTAAAATGCAGGTATTTTAAAAGTTAAATATGTAAATTTTTAATTTTAATCTGGTTTTCTTCATTAGAAATTTACTTCACGAAATTTTAAATGAATTTATTCCTGTAAGTGCATATTTAACTAAAACTGATTATGAGGTTCTGAATGTATGGTAGAAACCAGTTTCTCATTGACCGCATGCGAATTTCTAACTGTAACCGCCTCTCGTACGTACCTTGATCCTCGGCGTGGGTGTATTTGCCGACGATTGGAGGGAAAGCGAAACCAGGGTGTGTGAAAATGGGTCCCGGACTCTTCCCGGATGGCATCCCGTAGGAACCGTCGTCGCCGGCGCATCCGCTTCCGGCACCACTCGACAAATAACATCCATCTTCACTGCTAGCATATCCTGCCGATCCAAAGGACGAGCCGGAATGCCGGAATACGTCAGGGACGGCCGGTGGTGCTACTTTCTTCACCTGGGTCACAGCTTTCGATGGCCGGCTCATACCGCCAACTGTAATAAAACAAATTAACAAAAATTAGCAAACCATCTCGCTTATTCACACAATTCACACAAACTTTCGCTCGCTGATAATGCCATGAAATAAAACCTTTAATCTGATGCATAATTCTTAAGTACCTCAATTCTTTTTAGAACCATCCACTTATATATTTATGGGAATGCCAATTTTCTAATAGGTGTTATAAATTTCAACAAATGGAAATTGTAAAGGTTATAAAAGCTGACAGAGAAAAATGTACAATAAACTACAACATTTTTACAACTGTAGAAGTTTCAAAACATTGAGATTCAACCACACTTAAAAATTTGTCACTATTTTAGGGATCTTACATTTTTATTTGGAAATTTAAATTTACATTTTGTTTTTAAGCTTCTACAAGACAATCATTTATTTAAACAATTTAGAGAATTTTAATATTGTATAGGTCCTTATGAATGACTTCTTGGGTTTAATGTCACTAGTTACCATGAGTTTTAGAGTGAACGCAGCTTAATTAAAAGATGATAAATAGCCCATCTAGTATGACGGCTCCCATCCGACTACCATGATAAATCTTACTTTATTGCGCATAAGACAATTCCACGTTTATGTACGAAAATTTGTTTAAAAATTAACTTTTTCTGAAAAGCTAAAAACTGTGTTTTTTGGGTCACTCTGTCGGGGCTCAACTTTCAATGACAATTTCTTTGAAATAAACAATTTAACAAATTAAAAAAAATGTAAATAGTTATATATTTGGACTATACACTCAACTCTGGATTCAACTAACCCGGGTTAACGTCGTTCCTAGAATTTCAGTTATCGGCATTTTGGTGATCTGGGAATCGTGGGACCGAAAGAGAGGCAGTGCGCGTGTTATGTATTCCAATTGGAAATGGTTCACACGGCCCTGAATCTTTATGTTTGCAATTCTTAGATTTATGCTGAAAGCCACTGCATGCCATGCCCAAAACCGTACTTAAATCTAGAGTTGAGTGTACAATAAATTTCAACAGATTAATTAAAGAAGACTGTGCTATATCTTGTAATTTACATATTAGATTAATACAGAGTTAGAAAATTTCAACAAACACAATAGGGTAATGATTAACCATGACGTACTTAAAATGTAGTAGTTGTTACTAATATTCCTAGGCGCCCGATTTTATACCACTTTGTCATATTAAAGTTTTCAATATTGCATAAGTTAGTGCTAATTTTGTACTATATTAACAAATTTTGTACTTTTTAATTTTTTTGAAAAATGTATAATCGCGCTTGTTTAACGTTAAGCTGGGATGATCATACATGAAATAATTCAAAATTCTCATTTTTCTATTTTGCAATATTTAGTGCTACTTTAGTGCTAATTTTGGACCACATTAAAAAATTTTGTGCTTTTGAACATTTTTTTCAAACAAAACGTGTGGTTTCCGCTGGCCTAATGTTAACATGGCATGACCACACAAGAAATAATGCGAAATTCTTATTTTTCAATATTGCATAATTTAGTGCTAATTTTGTATCACATTTAACAATTTTGTGCTTTTTATTTTTTTTAAACGTGTGGTTTGCGATAGCCTAACGTTAAGCTGGTATAACCGCACACGAAATAATGCAAAATTATCATTTTTCAATATTGCATTATTTAGTGCTAATTTATTGCTAATTTTATACCGCATTCAACAATGTTGTGCTTTGAATTTTACGATAAAACTTGTGGTCACGCTGGCTTGATGTTCAAGTGGCAGTTTCACGCCGTAAATCAAGCGAAATACTGCGAAAATTGCGTTTGTCAATATATGTAGCATAAATTCATGCTCAGTTAAAACTCTCAAATTACATCAACAATGAGGTCAAGACCTCATTGACGAAAAAATGTTGAAATAAAAATGTACACGTCTAAAAAAGTTCTATGAAAAATACTCTGTGCTCTTTTGTTATATCTTGCATCGTTTACGCCAAAATAGATAAAATGCTATTTTTAGGAAAATAAATTCTCCCGGCCCCAAAAATGGTTTAACTCTCATAAAACTGATGAGATGCCTTCCTTATATGAGCAAAAACGGTAAAAACGACGGGGAACGTTAAATAGGTGGGGTTTTCCAGAAAATCTTTTTTATTCTTTTCAATATTTTTTCAAATACTTCTACTAATATGAATAAGGCATCTTATCAGTTTTATGCGGATAAACCAATTCAGAGGTCAGGAGAATTTTTTGCCTAAAAATATCATTTCATAAGTGTGTGCGTAAATGGCGCAAGCTATAACAAAAGTGCAAAAGGTATTTTTTGTGAAATTTTTTTAGTAGTGCAAACTTTAGTCTTAACATTTTTTGCATCTCTTATGTAGTCCGCATAGAACTGACAGAATGTCATCCTTATAAAAGGCAAAATTCAACAAAAAATTGGCAAAAATTACAAGTGTCAAAAGAGACAAAAGTAGCAGAGGCTTGAAGAAAAAAAGAAAATTACGTATCGCCTAATTTCCTCTAAAAAACAACATATTTTGTCCTCGATTTCAAATGGATTCGACCTGTTGATAAAAGTAACGCTAAATGTGTCATTTTTGTGTGCATGAAGCTGAGGGTAGTTTTTCAGTGAAGGAGGTGGGTTTTCGAAAATTCTTGTTGATGTAATTTGAGAGTTGTAATTGAGCATCAATTTGTTTTTTTTAAAGCACAACATTTAAATACGCATAACTTCAAAGACAAATTTTTGTCTTCAAAAATTGGAAAAATACGTGTCGCATAATTTTCTCTAAGAAACAACAGATTTTTCCCTTGACAGATTTTGCAACTTTTGTCTTGTGATACTATTTACGCTAAATGTGTATTTTTTGTGTGATGGTGCTTGAGGGTTAATTTTCAAAACTTTTACCTAAAATTTTGTAAAATCCGAAAAAAGCGCCAATTTCGGATAAATTTTTTTTCGAAGTTCACTGTTAGGGGTTGATTTTGAAAAATTATTTTCGATGTATTTGGATAGCCCAAAATGAAACCAAAATTTTGTTGTACACATATAAATTACAAGATATAGCACAGTCATTTTCCACTGAACTTTACGCATATTGTTATTAATGTATTGAAATTTATTTTACACACATGTATAGTCAAAACACCAAAGCCTTCATGTATTTTTTTTTCAAATTTTTGATATTGTTAATTTTAAATATGTCGTTAATGAAAGTTAAGCCACAACAGAGAGACGCAAAAAAAGTTGTCATCTTTTTACGAAGGCTACTTTTCAAACAAATTTTTCTACATGAACATTTATGCGCAATAAAATAAGCTTTATCATGGTATTAGCTATGTTTTTTTTGCGATTTTCTTCAAATGAGAAATTGAAAAAAAATGTCGAAGTTTTTTTTGAGGGGCTTTCGTAAATTCAACGATTAGAAGCCGAAGTCCCAATAAACTCTGTAGCTTTCAATCTTTGGAAATTTCGCACATTTGCAAGATTCAATGTTTGGAAACTTTAAACATGAATAGCTTCAAGAAGGTTGGAATTTCTAACACCTAGAAGTTTTTTGAAAACTTCTAATCTTGAAAAAATAAAAGCTTTAATGATTGTGCGTTGACAATATTATAACATTTGAAAATGTTCAAATACCAAAAAAAAATATAAGGTTTAAAACCTTTGAAATGGTCCAAATTAAAAAAAAATACAATCCTACAATACTTTAAGATTTGGAGCCTTCAATGATTGGAAGTTTTGAAAATAAAAACGAAAAAAAAATTCTCTAATTTGTACAACCAAATTCTTTTTGCCCCAACAAAATTTTGGTAATTTCAACAAACTATTTCTCGACTCGACAAAAATTTGATTAGTTAACAAAAATTGAAGGTTCAAACCATTTTTTTAGATTTTGTTTTATTTATAATCATAACACATAACATGCACTTTCAACACGATTTTTTAATGAAAATTGTTTCTGGCACATAAAAGACTATTTCATACTGATAACTAGATTTTTGCATAATTTTTTAAAACAATTTATTATTGTTTTTAGCAATTTTCTCATAGAATAGAGTTAGAAAGTCGAGGTTTTTTCAAAAAATTTCCACTTGTCTAATTTTCAATTAGAGGGAGGTTTTTTCGGATAATGTATGATAATATGATAATGTAACGCTTGAGTTACCAAAGTTATTTTTGGTGTTACAATATTGAGCATAACACCAAAAAACTTGTAACACCAAAAATAATATGATAATGTAATAATGATGTAGTTATTTTCAAGTCAATACCGTTTTTTTTCTAATTTTGGCGAACCGTGAAAGTTATAATGTAAGTGGGTCTATGCAGCATAGACCTCATCAAAAATGATCTTATGTACTGAAGAGAAGAAAATTTTTGATGAGGTCTATAATGCATAGGCACTTATATCAGTAGAGTACACAACTTTTACTGTTCATCCGGATTAGAAAAAAATTATTGGTTTGAAAATAAAGAGGAAAATGAAATTTTTCGTGATTTGTACTCTTATCGGTACGTTTAACTTGAGTGTGCGAACATTAGAAATTTGTTGTGAGGTATGTGTCTATACTTCATAGACAGTTATATTATCATAATATACAACTTTAACGGTTCACCCGGATTAGGAAAAAAAAGTTATTGACTTAAAAATATACAACGTTTACCATTCACCCGAATAAAAAAAAATTGTTCGCTTGAAAATAACGACAAAGTGCATTTTTTTCGTGACTTTGACCTTTGATCGCGTCGTGCGAAATGAGAGATTTTGTTGTTAAAACTTTTAGGAAGTCATCTTGGCACCCACTAGAAACTTTTTCAGCCCTCTCCCCCCGACAGAGAAAGAAGAACAAATAATGTTGTATTTCGATGCGCCCTATATAAGGCCTAATGTGCAGTTGTCACCGCCCATACCAAAACTGCCCAGATTGTGCCTACTTCGCATGCATGAAAAGTTGCGGTTTCAAGGGGGTTGGACAAAAATACAAATTATTTCGTTTACGGGAGTCGCTTATCATTGTGTCTTTTTATATGTGCTGCCTGAAGAAAGGATTTACTTGGAGCGTGGGCCTAACACACGTGCTGCCCCATTCAAGCTGTAAGTTTTCGAGAGCACAATCCCACAGTTAAACAAAATCGGGCTAAGTTCTTTCTCAAATCCGATTTCACCGTGTTAAATACAAATGTTGGACGCATGCAACAATATTGGAGACATCTCACACATCATAAGTAAAAACGTTAGTTACGACTATGCATCGAAGATGGGGGTCGATGGAGGAGAACTGGGATTCTAGTATCCATGTTCTTCACGTCAAAATGCGGCTGCCTGACATGAAACAGGTTCTCATTGGCGTAGGATGTGTCTAAATTTAAATCCAACCAGTTCCTTCATTTCAACTGGGAAAGTTGATTCGTAACAAAGTGCAAGACGGCCAAAGACGAATTTGTAAAAACAGTAATGTTGTGTTCATTCAACATTCTTTTTATTAAAAAAAAATAGCATTTTATTCTTAATCTCGTAGCAATGCCTTGAGGGCATGTACCTGACTGGCACGTGACCATTTCTATTAACTGGACGAACTTACTCATAAACTATAACTAATAACTCGAATACATTTGTAAAAAGACAGAAGTATAAAGTAAGGAACGAGGGGTGTCTCACTCAGGATTCAAATGAAATCGTTCGAACAAAGTAAACGAAGTCGTACGAATCCTAACGATTTTTATGAATTCTGACATTGACGAACCGGAATCCTTTTTTTGGAATCGGGAGCTCCGAACGCTATACAGTCACAGCGTTGCGGAACGTTGTACCTACGAATTCGTACAGAGTCCCACAAAGTTTGACGAATCCGAACGAATCCAAGCAGTGACTGCGAAGCGCGGAGTCGTACAATGCGTATAACGTACGAGTGACACACTCAGTGCTGAAATATTTCCTTTTTTTGTAATGATTTCTAAACATTAAAAATTATTTAAAGAACATTTACAAATGGTTTCAAGTTGAAGTGGCAATAGGAAAACTAAGGATAAAAATTAATATAATAATTTAGTGATTAATATGATAATGAACTATTAATTAATTCTTTAATTTTAATTAATTTTAAACATTAAATAATTAATTAATTTTAAAAATTTTTATTGATTAATTTTTTAATTAATAAATTTAATTAATTCTGGAGTAAAAGAAACTTAATTTGACTTTGTCCTTGATTTTTAACGAGTAAAAATTAATTGACCAATTTAATTAATTTATTAATGTATAATCACAAATATTTTTATAAATATTTAATAGTAAAATACCTTGAACATTTTCTAGAAAGTAGGCCTGAGCAGAGTAAGGGTTTTTTATCATAAAATCACAGTTTATTGTAGAAGTCGTTTTAAATCTTTCTGGGAAAATTTTTAATGGTTTATGTTTAATTGAAAAACAATAATTTTGAGTTTTGAAGATTGCAAAATGTATGAGGAGAAGGAATATCGAAAACTTTAAGACAATTATTTTAATTTTTTAGGATTAAAAATAATTTTAGGTAAACTCAATTATGCAGGGAGTCAAGAGAATGAAAAAATATTCTTAAGCTCGTTCTAAAGATTCATCGGAAAATTTCAAATGACTTTTTCCTTAATGAATTCTAAGACAAAATTGAAAAAGAAGACAAAAAATGTTTAATTAATTCCTTAAATTTTGAAAGAGTAAAAAATTTAAAAGCAAAATTTTGCCACAATACATAATATTAGAACAAATTTGAGTAAGTATAAGAGATACTTTAAAGTTTTGGCAGGATTGAGAAATAATAAAAATTTATAAGATATTTTAGGCATTTTTCAAGGTTTCAAGAAAATAAAAAAAATTCTTTAGGTTTTCAAAAATTCATTTTAAGAGAATATTTAAAAAGATTTCAAGACATTTCAAAAGATGTCGAAAGTTTTAAAAAAAGAATCTGAAAGATTTTAAGACAATTTTTAAAATTTTGCAGAATTAAAAAAAAGTCACGAAAATATTGAATAATTTGTAAATATCAGTGGGCTTGAAAATTTTGAAAGAATACAAAAATGAATTTCTCAAGATTTATGGGAAAATTTTTGAGGAGTTTTCATTTTGAAAAACGAACTTTGAAGACATTTTTCATTTCTTCCAAACTTCTAAAAGTCCTGAATATCTTTTTAAAAGGGTCGAGTTTTTACTAATATTTTTTAAAATCCTGTAAAATAATTTTTTTTCAAATCTTCTGAATTATTTTTTAACACATCTGAATTATGCAAAAATATTTTGTAATTTTCTGAAGAATCTTATAAAATTTATATTCATATAAGTTTAAAACCAAACTGATAATACATCTCTTCTTATAAGTAATTTCAATATTTGTGTGACTCGAAAAAAAAATTTCAACCCATGGTAGGCACACTGGTGCGAATTCGCAACAAAGAAAATTTCAATTTTGTAGAATTCAAAGGGAAATGAATTCAAATTTTACATAGGAAGGCATATTCACTTTTCAAATTATCGCTAATTTTCATAGTAAATAACGAACTTCAAAAACGGAAAATCTCTAGTCGCACCAGTTTGTCTATAGAGAGTGCGTCAAATGAGTGTGCCTTGCCACGGGTTAAGCATTCAGTGTTACATAAAAATGTTGATCGAAAATAACGTTGCGTAATATGTGAACGCTCCCCAATTAAAATAACACTTCAATTTCTGAAAATTTATCTTGAAAACCCGTGAAAAACGATAGTAATATAGTATAATTTTATACTCGTTTATTTATCTCATATATATATGAGATAAATACATAAATACATATTTAATATATATATTAAATATGTATGTATAATGTATTATTATTATATGTATTGAAATGAATATCAACACCGGCGGGAAAAAACAACAATGCTTTTAATGTATGGCGAACAGCTGATATCCGTGGATACTGCGCAAGACCGAGATTTGCCCGATCGCGCGGTCGCTGCGGGGACTCATCCGCTCGAATTCTCTACGAATTCAAGCATGAATCCCATTGATTCCCTGCGATTCCACTCGAAGTCCTTGCGGACTGCTACGAATACTTAACGATTTCTATCAAAAACCAACGGACTCGAACGTATTTTCCGTTTTCAAACGATTTCACGAATTCGTGCCTTCACTGATGATTTCCTACTTTGATTTTCACGGCATGCATTGCCTTACCGGAATTCTTACAGATTGCGATCGATTTCTGACGGAGTAACACGTGAATTTTTGAGTGAGACGCCCCTCGGTAAGGAAAGACGAACGTCTTTCTGGTATGGAAAATTCATTCCAGTCATTAATTTAAGAGAAAGTTCATTCTGAAGAATTGAAAATTCGGATATATTCAAAAAATTTAAAAATCAATAAAGAATTAGGCGCTGAAGAAATGTCACAAATTATAAAAATTACATTTTTTGTAATAATTATAAACAATTTAATTATGCAAGCAGCTTCATCAAAATTATGGCAGCGACTGGATACTTTATTCTCAAATACAATAGATGCAAAACCGATATTTAATTTAGGAATCCGCTCAGGAAAAACAATTATTTAAATAAACATGATTTGACTTAAACAAACTTCATACTTATATGTTTTAATAAAAAAATATGCATTCAAATTATTTGTTTAAATCAAATAACCATTTGCATGGCCGAACGATACCATGTTTTTTTTTGTCCAATGATTTTTATTAGTTAATTTGACTATTGTATTGTATTGTATTGTATATTTGAACTCTCCCTTTTACGGGTTCGAGGGCCTCCGCTCCCTGTACATATGTTTACATTTCATCCTTAGTCTAACTTACTCGCTACTTATTTTCTAATGCATCGCCTTATATACCAACAATAATCTTAGTACTACTCTTCTTAACCTACAGACAATGAGCGATCTTCCCGGGCTTCCGTTTTCTCTTACCATCAAATTCATTTAGACCGATTTGAAAATTTTATTTGTTAGATTCCTTTAAACAGGATTACCCGTTTGGCTCTGCCCTGATCCCTTGCTTTCTCTTATTTCTTCCAGTTTTTTCATCCACATCACTCCCTGCCCATTACCATCCAAGATCCATCTCACACATTCATCCACACTCAACTGTCCATCTTCCTCTCCTGTACACCTCTCTAACACATGTGCCCATGACTCCACTTCGTACCCACATACTCTGCATAGATTGTCCTCTTCATCCATCCAATATCTACAAGCTCTCACTCCTTCTCCCATTCTAAACCGTATCACCCTATTCCATTTGTCTTCCTTTTTCATCTTTTGCAAATATTCTGGTTCCGTCACCCCTTTGACCATCATATACCATCTATTGTACTTCGAATCCATAATCTTTCTCCATCTCTCTTCTCCTTGTCTTACTAATAGCTCTAATTCAATGTTCTGCCAATCCACAACCCCTTCCTGTATATCACAAACACTCCTCATTTTTTTCCTTTCTTCCTCCCATTTTGAATTTCCCAAATTGCCTCTCGTCTCCTTGTTCCGAACTTCGTCCAAGCATACTTGTGCTATTCTACTCCCCTCTCCCCTTTTCAGCTTCTCTTCAAACCTCCAGGCTCTCTTAATTTGTCTAGTTACCATTTTTTCCCTTCCTAGTTCTTCCCTTATCATGTATCCTGGGCAACTCCAACTAACTCCCATTACCCATCTCAGAAATCTCTCATGTATGCTTTCCACTTTCCTATGTTCCTTCCATCCCCAAACCTCCACTCCATAACACAACACCGCCCAAACCAACGCATCAAACAACCAAACCCTCATTCTCCAATCGTCCTTGAACCTTCTCTTTCCTATACCCCATACTTGGCCCATTACTTTACTCGCACTTTCGATTCTTTTCCTCACCTGCAAATCGTTTCCCCCTCCTGACTCAAACCAAAAACCTAGGTAACAGAACTCCTCCACAATTTCCACTGTTTGTCCGTTCATCTTCCAAACGTAACCTATTTTGGTCTTTTTATTTCTGAAGCACATCACCTTGGTCTTCCCTACGTTCACCGTCAGTTCTTTTCTTCCCACGTACTCTTCGAAAATTCTTATCATTAGGTTCATCCCCTTCTCATCGTCTGCTATTAGAACTACGTCGTCCGCGTATGCTAGGGAGTATAGTTTGCTATTACCCAGGATCGTCCCCCCTTTCCCTTTCTCCTTTAGCTTCTCCTCTAGGTCTGCCAGCAGCAAATTAAAAAGTAGTGGACTCAACGGGCACCCTTGCCTTAGACCTCTTCCTGTCCAGAAAACCTCCCCTTTTTCCCCGCGTATCTTTACCCTAATCCTGGTTTCAGTAAAAATTTCCTTTATCCTCTCCACCAGCCCTTCTTCTATTCCCCTCTCTTTCATTGCCTGCCATAGCACTTTTCTATTCACTGAGTCAAAAGCTGCTTTGAAATCTACAAACAAAGCGACTAATTTCCCTCTTTTTCTCCCTAAGTTTCTGTTAACCAAGTAGTTGAGTACGTAAATGTTGTCTATTGTCCCCATCCCTTTTCTAAATCCCGTCTGGTTGTGTGGGATACTTTGCTTCTCTTCTATCTGATTCTCTAACCTTTTTCTTAGAATTTCTATGTATATTTTATAGCCCCCTTGCATGAGAGTGATCCCTCTGTACTCTTCTACCTTCTTACCCTCCCCTTTCTTAACAAGCGGTACTACCAGCCCTGTCATCCACTCCTCCGGCCACCCTTCTCCTTTCCAGACCTTGTTGCATATCCTCCACATCACTTCCCTAATCCCTTCTCCTCCATACTTTATCGCTTCGTTCTCCATACCATCCTCTCCTGTGGCCTTGTTTCTTTTCAGTCTATCTATCGCCTCATTTACTTCTTCTCTTGTTATTTCGTTCGCTTCCCCCGTTTCTCCCTGGACTGTCTTTCTATTTTCCCCTTTGATCTTATTTTGTTCTCCCCCTAACAGACCCTTAAAATAATCCGTCCATTCCTCCATTTCTATTTCTTCATTCACGCCCTTCCTTCCTCCTCTTTCCCTGTTTATCACATCCCAGACCCTACCTTCTTTGATTGCTTTTTTCTACTTCTTCCTTGTATTTCTCCTTTCCCCTTTGCTTTTTCCCTTCCAGCATCTTCTCATGTTCTCTTTTTCTCCTTTTGTACTCCGCCTTCTCTATTTCTCCTTTCCTCCATTTTCTTACAGACTCTTTCATTCTCTCCTTACTCTCCCTGCATTCCTCGTCCCACCATCCTCTCTTTCCCTCTTCTCTTCCTTCTTTTGTACCTATCTCATTCTTCACCTTCTCAATCGACCCTTCCAACCTTTTAATTAACGAGTCTACCCCCTCCTCCTTTTCATATCTAACATTTTCCTTTTCCATCTTCTGTTCAAACACTTTTAATTTATCTACCCCCCAGACTCCCATTTTCGTGTCCCTTTCCCCCCCTCTTTCCTTTCTCCCTCTGCCACGCTTATGGACGCCACCTTTCAGTGTAGCTATTACTGGGAAGTGTTCTGACCCTATCTCATTCCCTACATTCATACTGCATATCATATTACTCATTCTTTCTTCTGCCAAGATGTAGTCTATGATTGTTTCTCCCTTACCTATAAATGTAATCTCTCCTTTCTCATCTCCTTTCATGTTGCCATTACATATAAACCATCCGGTTTCTCCTATTATGTCTAGTAACTTCCTCCCCTCCCGGTCTATCTCCCTATGTTTGGAGCTCCTCATATATGCCTCCTTTTCTTCATCCCAAATCCCTCCCCCTTGCTCGCCAGTCCAGGCATTTAAGTCACCTCCTATCAAAACCAATTCTTCCTTCTTTTCCTCCATCCACCTCCTTATTACTCTCCAACCTTCCTCTTCCCCTCTTCTTCTATATACACAAACCACCGCTATTTTGACTTTCCCTATTATAATCCTTCTTACCATTGTTCCCTCCTTTTCTTCTCTGTCCTGCTCTGTTTTACCTTTTACTGCCCATTCTTTTCTCACCCCTGATACCATGCCGCCCATTCCTCTACCTTTAACGTGTTCCTTCCTTGCCTCTTGCATTGTCCACACATACCCTTTAGGTAACAACCTTTTCATCCCCTTCCAATCCTTCTCATCCGCCCAGGTTTCACTCATCATAATCACGTCCCACTTTTCTAACTCCCGCCAGAAACCTTCATTCTTGTTCTTCAAGCCTGACACATTCCAGAAAGCTATTTTCACTTTTTTCTCCTCCCTTCCCTCCTCTATCCTCCTTACTTTTCTTCCGCCTTGCTTTTTGGAAACCCCCCTGTTTGCTCTCTAGCCTCTTTTGAATCTTCCTTTCTTCTATCTTTCTCAATCCTTTTTCCCTTTTTCCTTATTTCTTCTACTTCCTCGTCCCAGACCCACTCCTCCCCATTTATCCATAGTCTGTCTCGCCCTATCCATACCATGCATCCCTTTTTCCTCTCTATCCATGCTCTCTGTTCTATTTGCCATCTCCTTTTCCTCTCCCTCCATGTCAAATCCTCTTCAATTCTCTCCCTTCTTCCTTTCAATAATTTTTTGTTCTCCATAATTTTCTTTTTCTCCTCCTCACTCCCTACTTTTACTACAAACATTCCTTCTTTTCCTTCCTTCGTCATTCCTAATCTCTTAACTCCTTCTACCCTTACCCGAGTTCCAATATCTCTCAGCAGATTTTTGATTTCAATTTCCCCTGTTTCACTCTCTATTTTCAATCCCTTGACTACTATGTTATTTTTTCTCTTCGCCCTTTCTTCCCCTTCCAATCTTCTTTCGATCTCACTCAGTCTCTTCTTCATTCTTTCATTGTCATTTTGCACGTTATCACTCCCTTCTACTTTTTCCGCACTTTCTGTTCCCTTCCCCATATGCTCATTCCTAACTTCTAATTTGCTTACCCGTTCTTCCAGTTGTTTTATCTCCCTATTTGTCTGTTCGTCAATCTCTCTCTGTCTATTCTCTATGGCCTCTAGTTTACCCCATACCTTGTCTTTCTCCTCTTTCCAGAGTTTATCCCACTCTTCCCACTTTTCTCTTACTTTTCTCACTTCCCCCCTAACTTCTTTCCCCTGCCTATTCATATCTTCCAGACTCTTCCTTGTTTCCTCTCTAAACCCTTTTATAAGGGCCGCTAGCTTCTCAAACATCCCCCCATCCCCCCTATCTCTGTCTGGTGTTTTTCGTTTACTCTTCACTTTCTTGTTATCCTTGTCCCTTTCCGGATCATCTTCCCCTTCCTCTCTCTTCCTTTTATCTTCCCCTTCACTGCTAGTCACGTTCCCCTTTTTGTGCCATTCATCCAGACTCCTATTCGAGCCCGCGCTACCTAGCCTGTTGAGGCGCTGTAGGTTTGATGGTCTCCCGCGTTTCTGGCTCGTGCCTGAACCCCTTCTCTCCCTGGTCGGTGTCTCGAACGTCTCGTCATCGCTACTGTCAAATTCTCCCTTCTCCCCACTAACCGCGCTCAAAACCTCGTCCGCTCTTGCTTCTTCCTCTCCCTGCCCTCTGGCGCCCGTTTGCGGGCTTCTTACCGTCGGCATCCCAGTATCCAACCTTACCCACTGTTCCACAACGCTACCCTCTCTTCACCTGCCTACCTCTTGCCCCCCTTCCCAACAACTATTTGCTACACCTAACCTCAAAACAAAATTTGCACGTTTCAACTTTCCTTTCTCACAACTTATTTCCACCCTTTGCACACTTGCCTTCACTCACCCTTCTTCCTTTACACCTGCTTTCCGCACTCACTGCCCTTTCTGCACCCACACACGCTGATTCCCTTCACCAAAGCCAAAAAACGCAACACTTGACACAAAAGAGTTCTCTCACGATCGGTACCGAAAACGGAAGCCAGTTAATTTGACTAAAAAATCCGTATAGTAAAAGAATTTACATATAAGTAACGGCGCTGTGAAGTTATAATTTTATAAATGTTCGAAACTTCTAGTTTTACTGGGAAATAACCACCTTCTAATAAAATTTTTATTGTGTTTCGTCCCATGCAATTAAATTGTTTTGTTTTCACATTTCTAACTACAAAAATGGTATTATTATTTTATTTATACTCTTGTATAACTAGAACATTATTTATTCGAAAAAAATTATTTTCATTAATTTTCTGCAACGTTTTTTTCGGAAGGGTTCAATCTATTATAACCCAGCCCTGACAAGCCAAAAGTAAGGCCAGTCGATGGAAAACAACACAAAAAGTGTTCCCAACGTTTTTAAGTAGAATGAATTGACAAAATCCTTTGGCAAATCATTTTCTGCCGCTGTGATCCAAATTTTGATTTTTTATTCGGTAACTTTTTTGAATAAATATAAACGTTATTGCGAGTTACATCAATGGATACTAATAATAATACGAAAGGTTTTCTTGGACTCTTTTTATTTGCGAAGAATGTTCTTCATGTTTAAACTCAAAACATAAAGGATGAGTAAAGATATTTTTTCTTCAATCCGACGTCCAAGCAGATCACTCACTTTTGCGTTCATATATAGTGTATATTGCATTAAAATTATAATATTAATGATAAAAATTATACTTTTTGAGTCTAACTTTAAGATTCTCTAGCATAAATTGTAAAATAGTTCATTATTTATTTCCTACGTGACTCCAAAACATAATTTTTTTTTTACTCTGGCTTACAATAATATAACCTAATTTTTACTATGGAACTTGTGATGAGGTACTAAATGAAGATTTTTAACAAGTTTTGCAATAATACGGCCAGTGTTTTTAATATTATAATCCATGGACACTGTCTGTGGAGAATTACCCATGTATTATGTCTTTATGGCTGCATTACTTTTACTTATGCATAACTAATTTTACCTCCGTTTTTTTAAGCCAAATGAGTAAAAGTTTACAGAAATAATTGGACAATACAAAACACCTTAATTTCATTCGGATTCCTGGTTTTTCTTATAATCAAATTAATAAGAATCAGCATTCATTAATCTGTCAAATGATGAGCTATTGATATTGCACGGAAAAAAATTCATACAAATTTTAAAATAACTATTGCAAAATAACCATTAATGATCCGAAATATTTTCTCCAAAGTATTGTTAGGTTTCTATTTCAAAAACTTATGAGAATGAAATATTGCATAGTGGGTCTATTCTCCTCAATTTTATCAATATTATTATAAAGATTTGATTAACTTTGAAGCTCAGTGTAGAGTAAGCCTGTGTTCATCCCCAGCCTCTGATGCATGTTGTATATAGTGTATATGTTACAGGCAAAGTCCGATGTGCCGGCACACCGCGGTCTGCCTAGTCCCTCCGCGAATTGACTGAGCGGTGTCAGGCACAGTCCGAAATAGCACTTTCACTTCGGACTCTGCCTGGTCAAATCGCGAAATGCCTGACAGGTTCAGGCAAAGTCCGGAGTAAGAATAAAACCTTTGGGGTTTACTTTTCTCGATGCACAGTGGGCTGGCTCGGGAATCTATCAATTTTTGTTTCAAAATAATTATTCATTCAACGCATGTTTTTTTCTCTGAAGAATAAAAAAATAATCTCGATATGTATCATATTTAACGTGGATGTACTTAGAAAACATAAATAATTCATTTTTAATATTTTTATTGTTCTTTAGTGTAAATAATTTCCGAATTCAAGCCTTTTCAGGAAAAGCCGATTATTTAAAGCGAATTTACAAACTATATATTCCATACAAGTCACCAGTCTATTATTTGTAATAATAGATTATTGAAGACAATAATTGTTTATTGTTGATTTATTTGATGAAAAATGATTCAAAATACTTGTAAAATTCTTTCTACGCTAAAAGATAAAATGTAATTTTCTTTTAACTTTTCAGTAAGTAGAGCCAGTAATAGGTGTTCCGTTTATAACATTTAAAATGTTTAATTTGGCTATTTCACTCAAAGACAGATTTTTTATTTTTCACTAAACCTCAGTATCATTGTTTAGAAAGTAATTGAAGATTTAAATAATCGAACATTTTAATTGTTGAAAACAAATTTTTTCAACAAAATACCTATTTCGTGCTTTTTCTTAAAGATTTTTTTTTCTAGACAATACTTAGCAAAAGTATATATGCAAATAAAGAGTAAAAATTTATATAGTCGGTGAATTGAAGAATAAAATATTTTATGGAAAAATGTCAGTTTTAAAATTTAAATAAATATCAGTAGAGGTGGGGTAATTTAGTTCATAAAAATACTATACGTACGAGTTAAATAAACAATTCATTTTATTTATTGCAACAAGTAGTGCACAAATGACATTAGGAATTGCACAAGATTTTTAGTTTTTTGCATTTACAAGTATTTGTATTACATTTCGAGGATAACTATGCAGGTGCGTCAGTACCTAAATTAAAGGGCGGTGGGAGGGAGTGGGGAGATACATTTTTCATTAGTTACGAAACTAATACGACATTGAAAGAAAATTTTGTTTTGAAGTGTAATGGCTAAGAATTAGTTTTTAAAAGTGATATTTGGTGTCTAAAAACTCTCAATAATTAAAATCATTATTTGCCATACTAAATCTTAGTAGCATCGTCTAAACAGTGATTTATAGATCTCAATAAATTAATATTTTGAATGTTAATAACAAATTTTAGAAGCGAAACACCTATTTCTGGCTATTTCTTTGTGGAAAGTTGGTTTTCACAATAACTATTGTAGCTTTTTTTCTTTTATCTATAAAATTGTACAGTTTATCTTTAATGATAGAAAGCATTTTATACGTATATTGAATCTTTTTTCATCAAATAAATCAAAAATAAACAATTATTGTTATTAATAATCGTTAATAATCTAATTATTACAAACAATAGACTGGTGACTTGTATGGAATATATAGTCTGTGAATTCGCTTTAAATAATCGACTTTTCCAGAAAAGGCTTGAATTCAGAAATTATTTACACTAAAGAACAATAAAAATATTCGAAATGAATTATTTATGTTTTCTAAGTACATCTACGTTAAACATGATACATATAGATATTATTTTTTAATTTTTTTCAGAGAAAAAAACATGCGTTGAATGAATAATTATATTGAAACAAAAATGGATAAATATACTTTATACGCTTTCTCAAAAATGGACTGCTGATCACTTCTAAAAAAAAACTTTTAAATCCGTTCACAATTGCGACCTGGAGACTATGTATTTTGAAATGTAAATTCCCGAGCCAGCCCACTGTGCATCGAGAAAAGTAAACCCCAAAGGTTTTATTCTTACTCCGGACTTTGCCTGAGCCTGTCAGGCACTTCGCTATTTGACCAGGCAGAGTCCAAAGTGAAAGTGCTACTTCGGATTGTGCCTGACACCGCTCAGTCAATTTGCGGGGGGACCAGGCCAGGCAGACTGCGGTGTGCCGGCCTCGGTGCCGACCCATCGGACTTTGCCTGTAACATATACACTAGGCCCACTAGGGTGGCCCTTATTTTTCACTTTTCGAATTTCTCTGCTCTCACCCCCCCAGTTTTGCGACTTATTGACGTTTTTTAAAAGTGTTTTAAAAATAAATAATCATTAATCGGTAATTGAAGAATACCTAGTCATTTGTTAACTAATATTCAATTGTTTGAACAATTTTAATTTGTTTTAACATTTAAGAGTATTCTTGAAAAGCAAAGTAGAATATAAAAATATTTTTATCTTTCGAAAAATAGCAAAAAAAGATTTAAACAAAAAAATGTTTTTAAAATTTAAATTTGTTTAAACATTGACGAGTATTCATAATAAACAAATTACTACTTACAAATATTAATATTTGTCGAAAATTTAGCGAGATAAAATGTTTCTCCTACTGTTTTTTAGGTAAAATATAGGCTTGAACAAATACGTATTATTTAAATAATTTTAAAATTATTCAAACAAATTATTTGTTTGATATTGATTAAATAACTCATGAAGTCTAGACAATACGTTCATTTCGCGAGTTAACTGAAAAAAACAAATATTTAAACAAATTATAATTGTTTAAACAATTGAATATTAGTTAACAAAAGACTGGGCATTCTAAAATTACCGAGCAATGATTATTTATTTTGGAAAAAACTTTTAAAAAGGATCAATAAACCGCAATATTACGTACAATTCAAATTTTTCACTTATTGGGTTTTCTTTGAGGACCCATAAGAGTGGCTTAAAATTATTCAACCTCAAAATTTATGATTGATTCTTATTCTCTGACGAATTATGAACAATATACTAGAACACGGAATTATCTGTAACATATTATCGCGTTTAAATATTAGATTTACAAAAAGCTGACTTTTTCCCATGTTAAATCAATGGGAAACTTCATGGTCTTTACGGCACCCCTAAATATTAACCAATTTTGCTCAAATTAGGAGATTTTTTTTGCATTCGAACAAAACGGGGGGGGGGGGGGGCAGAGAAATTCGAAAAAAGAAAATCCACCAAGTATAAATAAGAACCACCCTAGTATACACGTATAATTTCAAAAAATGGAACTCTAGATCCCGAAAGAAAAATAAAGAATTGGAGATTCGGCTTTCTTCTTATTCAAATAATGAAAACATGTAGATTGTTATACACAAATCAGCTATCATGAAGAATGCAAGTAGTAAGGACGGCTGTTTCCGAATTTCTATTCAATTGTTTTCAACGCAATGTTTAATATTAATCTTGGAAATTTAGCAACGGTCAGTACACAATAATTTAGGTCATTGAGGTCCACAAAACGTACAGAAAAGGCCAGAGGGGAGGATGTGGGAGAAGATAGGGGTGTTCAGGTTCACCTGCCTGGGTGCGTTTCACCTGGAAGCCACCCGCTCTTAGCAGATTTGTATTTCCAAAACTATACTTTGCTCTTTTCAGATTAAAAAATAAATCATTTTGGCACTTCAACTACATTGATAAATATTATTTCTGTATGTTACTGTTTTTTTAAATACGGATTTTTTGAACATCTTAGGATTTCACTGTACGTACGAGCTAGGGACTAGAAAAATACAAATAAACAGCTGCATATCATTAATATTTGAAATTTCTATAGCGATTTCACTATAAATGCAATAGAAGTAATATGCATATATGTATAATAAATTTACTATAAATATTTAGTACTCTGAATAATGAGAAAATGATAGTTTCTTGCAATTTTGCTTAATATCTTTACAAATTATAAAAAATCAAAAGATCAGCCTGTAAAACGTTTGTTAACATATCAATCAGGATATACACGGAAAAAATGTATCCGTATAAAAGTCACGAACTAGTAGCTAGGTCTCGGATATGAGAAAAATTCATCGGATATTGATGTATTTTCGTAAATAATCTGAGAACTTTGACAAAGAATTGAAGAACTCGATGTGAACATTCTAAAACGGCTCATCACTTTTTTTTACGTGAATGATTACAAAAATATTACGAGTGATTGGAAAAAGATTCTCAGAGCACTCACGAGTTTGCCCGACAAATCTGGGAACTAGGAAGTAGGTTCGCCTGTACGTGGCCCGCACACACGCTTGCCCAAACGCGCGGTGCATATGTATGCTTCGAGCTCGTCCGATGAGTGGCTAGAAGTTTTGTAATACCTATTTTGTTTGGCCTTGATGGCTGCGCGTGTTTACCAACTCCTAGTTTATGTTTAGAAACTTTGCGAGTCTTTGAGGGTTCGAATCTTCTGAGTTGCGAATTTATAAATTAAATTGCACAAATAAAATTTTTCCTTTTTATATTTCAGCCTGAAATTTTCAGGAACTGTTCGTAGGAAATTCGAACTGTTCGTAAAAAACTTTGAAATTTATTCATACATTTCTCATAGAAATAAGGATGTAACGTTTCATTTTTTGATCTCGTATCCGAGACCTAGCTACAAGTTCGTGACTTTTCCACTGATAAATTTTATCCGTGTATTAGCAGAAAGTAATTCTACGCCTATACATTTTTCTATTACTATTTACTCAAATCGGTAATTAACTCTTGGTACATTAGCATTTCATTTCTTTCAGTCTTTCGACGGGGCAAAGAGGGACACATCAAGCTGACACGTTTATATTTCACAAATGTAAAAAAAGCAGCAGTAGCACGTGTTCCATTAAAAAAGGGTGCTCTTAAGTGGTGCGTCTAAATGCAGAACGTAGAGCGGATCTGTTTCCGGTTGCCAGATAGACATTCGAAGCTGGAAATCTTTCACTTCTCCAGAGTCCAGAGTTCCAGACTTCCTTTATCCCGAGATTTAGAGCCTCCTCTAGATCTGGAAGCCCTGTCTGCGCATTATGTTGCCAGTTTAAATCTAGGTATTTACCTGCAGGAAATTTTGTTTTGGGTGAAAATTGTACAAACCTTCTTCCAACCGATTATTATTATCGAATACTAAAAACAATTGATTGTTATTTAATGTTTAAATGTTTCATAATATAAGACAAAGAATCAAATGACACTTAGAGAAAAAGTTGTATTGAAACAAAAACATATATTTTCAATTGTCATTGATTTATCCGGGGTTTGGTTGATTCAAAGACAAAATTTCAGTGCTTTTCTAATATGAAATTATTGTATTCAGAATTTCATTTATAAATTCTTAGTTTCTCAACGGTTTCAACTCGAAAATCTCCATACATCTTCAAGATTTTTAAAATTAATCCCATTTGGGCGCGTCTAATTATGAATTGTTTAAATTCAGCTATTTCATTAGTCAACTAACATAAACTAAAAGTGAAATTGAACTGAATTTATTAGTCACTTTTGACTAATATTAACTTGAATACTGACTATTTGAATTAGCGAATTATCGGTATCATTTATAACTGATTTAGATTTTGTGTTAATTCAGTGGTAGTTAATGAAACTTTAGTAATTTTTTTTTAACGGTAGAATGAGTGAAAACCCTGAAAATTGAATGAATAGTCGCTGTTCTTTAGTTAATTTTTACTGAGTGATGTAGTCAGAAGCATATCACTGAATGCCAGTAAAATTTTACGAAATTCCCGGGTAAAAACATTTGGTCTTGATTTTGTCTTGGGTAAAGATTAATCCAAGGCAATTTCAAGTTATACTGTATGTCTAGCTCGTGAGTCAGAACAAGAATATTTTTGATGTCTTAAGACGAATATTTTCGACTTAAATACAACAACTTATGTCTTGAGGCAAGACTATTTTACTTGGAAAGGACATACGGGATTTATAACTCAAATACAAGCCAAAGGGCTCCCAAGGCCTCAGAGGGTCAACACGAAATCGCTTTAAATTGTACAGAATGTTTATATTGTTTATCTTCATGGTATTTATTTTGTATGTATTGATAATGTTGTTTACCTGCAATAATTATGTTCTTCGGATGGTAAAACTAAAAATGTTTTCTATTTTTTCCTATCTCCAAAAGCTCACTAGATTCCTATAGAAATTGACAGTTTTATTCTTTTTATGGAAAATGTTATATGCCTGTAGCTATTGAGATCGAGTGGTTCCGAATATTTTATTTAAAAATCAGTTATTACAAAATTACAAGTTTTATCGGTTGTAAAATTTTAATACTTAGCAGATGTCAACTTTTTGGTTCCAACCTATCTGGAAGTGGCAGGCCCTGTCGGTAGTAATAAAACCAATACATAAATTATCCTTCTGTGTCTCAAGACAAGTCTACCTGGTCTTGTCTTCGCATAGTTACATCCATTAATGCAAGACAAGTCTGTATATCTCTAATGTCTAGCTGTTGAGACCAAACCAGACATAGCATGGTCTTGAAGACATATTCCCGTGCAGAAATTTCCCCATCTTTCCCTATTTGAAGTTGGGTTCTGAAGGGGTCCCTATCAGAATATCTAGATTAGAAAAAACTGATGGGGGCCCTATCAGGTTCTAGTGAAGAATTCCATGCTTCGTATAGGTATGGCGAATCTATCTGTATCTAGTGGGGCCCCGACCAGAAAATTCCTAAAATCTTATTCTTATTACCTAAAGTATTAACTTGTAGGGTTCTGGCGTTCTTAGTAAGCAGAAATAGTGTTTCTTCGTGTGCATGTGAACGCTTTTTTCCATAAAACTTGATTTAGGGCATTATTGAAAATTTTGTTCGGAATCAGGAACGTATGCGTCAGTTAAAGTTAAAGAGGTTATGTCAAGTACAGCTGTTCAGTGCTTCGCCAGAGCTTTCAAGTTTTGTGTTTTCATTTCTTTATGACATTTTTTTATTGTGTTTGACAATTATTCTTCTCCACGATGGAAGAGAAAAGGCGCCTGCAAGAGCAGAAACAAGAATGCGATGAGAGTGAGGTTATGATTTTCGGAGCTGCTCGCTCCGACGATCACGTAGAAGGTAAATAATGTAATAATAATTGAATATATTGTATTTGTACGAATAATTTAACAGTAAATATAATCTAATAATAACACAAATTAAAAATATTATTCTCTTATATGATAATATAAAAAACGTAAAATAAGTAAATTTATAAAATTCGGGGTACGTATAAAAATGAAAATCAATCAATTATAATTCAGCAATTGACATATTTTAGTGTACTATTATTATTTCAGCTGCTAATTCCAACACACGTTAAGATTCAATGGGCCAAAATATCGATGAGAAAGTCTTCCTCATGGAATTCAAAAATATTCTTCTCAACGCCAAAGACTGAGAAGGAAGATGGAATCTCCTAGCTGCTAACTTAAATCAAACACAGGGGCCTTGTAGGGGCCCTTCTCTTAACTATGACCTATGACCTATGACCATAGCGTTACGTTCTATATGGGGGCCGACTAGTTTTCCTCACTAGAGCTTGATTAGAGATAGGGAAAATTCGTCGGAGGCCCACTAGAGCCCTATCGAAATTTCTGCACGGGTTAGAGATATTCAAGGCAAAAACAAGATCAAATATTTTTACCCGGGATCAAATTAGAAAAGTAGTACATAAATACATCCTTCTATCTTAGGCCTTAACGTGTTTGCACATTAAGAGTAAATCTATTTCTTTTTGTTGCATACAAATATTGTCAAGTTTTTAACCTTATACATCACATACGAATGTGAATCTTAAGGGCATGCTCTCCGGTGATCACGTGACCAAAACAGTCCTTGGTTATGAAACTTTTTTTGGTGTTCACCATGTCCAAACGCAATGATGTATTGCTCTCAAAATTTGGAATATAGAAAATGAGACAATAAATTGCGTTTGTATATTTAGTTTCAGTAATAATTTTGAAAAAAACTTTCCATGTAAAAAATAAATGTGGAAAATTTCATAACCGAGTTTGGTTATGTGATCTCTACTTTACCGACGTTGAAATGCTCCAACAATAATGACAGGTTAGGTGTGTGCAGATACATATTTTTTGATTTGCAACGAATGTGCACGATAACGTTGCAACGAATGTGCAACGAATGTGAATGGTAATAATTTTGAAAAAAAATTCCATGTAAAAAATAAATGTGTAAAAATATTTTCATTTTTTTTTGGTGCTCACTACGTCCACACGGATTGAGATATCGTGTTTAGAATTTGAAAGATTGAATAAAAAGCACTAGAGAACGTTTGTACACATCAATATGTTTATAATTTCAAGGAAATTTCATTTATAAATTGATAGAATACCATTCGAGTTGCAGCACGTGCAGGTATAATTTTTGGTTTGATGCATTTCAGATTTTCTATTTTTCTGATTCACGTATGTTGATAACTGACACAAATTTTGGATTAAGTCGTCTGAACATTCAAAAAAATAATATAAACAATAACACTTGCACATTCATTGCAAATAAAAAAATAAGTATCTGCACACACGTAACCTATCATTATTTTTGGAACATTTCAACGTCGGTAAAGTAGAGATCACATAACCAAGCTCGGTTATGAAATTTTCCACATTTATTTTTTACATGGAAAATTTTTTTCAAAATTATTACTGAAACTAAATATACAAACGCAATTTATTGACTCATTATCTTTATTCCAAATTTTGAGGGCAATACATCATTGCGTTTGGACATGGTGAACACCAAAAAAAGTTTCATAACCAAAAGGACTGTTTTGGTCACGTGATCACCGGAGAGCATGCCCTTAAGGCGTTAAATTTGAATTTTTATCGATTCATATAATTTCAACATTACTTATCTACATTTTAACCTAAAATTTTTTAATTCTAAGATTGTGCAATTTAGAATGCTGCAGTTTGATTTTGTAACATTTTTATTCCAAAATTTTGGCGCTGAAAAGTTTGCTTAAAATTTAAAACTGTTTTATTCATAATGATCATAGAAATAATACAAAGAAACTAATAATGTTATGACTTCCATTTAAACAGTTGATACTAATTCCAGGTCATTATCTCACGAGTCATTGACTTGTGACTAAGGGAGGTGAAAAAGAAGGCCAAGATAGCAAAAACTAGTGATGTAAGTAACCTAACTTGGCATTAGGACTATAAGAGCCAAAGTCAACAGAGAGTCTCAATTGATTGCGCAAATGATGGAAAACCGCAAAGATCATGAGGAGATTGCATAGTCACTACACAAGTAATCCTTCGCGAGAAATTTCATGAGCACACTTCTCAAATTGTCTATATGTGACGTGCGCCGAAGAAAGGGGGCTTACTCTGGAAAAATCG
>CAKNXH010057414.1:55495-75643 GCA_932178445.1 Andricus quercusramuli
TATCACCAAAAATCGAAAGACGAATTTTTGGACCACCCTAGTATAGACACTACCTAAAAAATCTTATAAGAACTGAGGTGGGATATGTAGTAGCACCCCTGTACTTTCAAAACCCTTAATGACAACTATGCTATGCACTGCCTAATGCTGATGTCTGACCAACTGGCGCTGTACGAAGCCAATCAGGTAAAAATATTTTATCTTGATTTTGGCTTGGGTGAAGACTAATCCAATACAATTTCAAGTTATTCTGTATGTCTAGCTCGTGAGTCGGAACCAGACTGTTTTTGATGTCTTAAGATGCATATTTTCGCCTTGAAGAAAAAAATGTATGTCTTGCGACAAGATTATTTGATTTGGAAAGAACCTTGAAGATTCATAACTCGAAGGCATGCGAAAAGGCTCCCGAAGCTCGAGGGACATCACTAATCCGCTTTAAATTTTACAGAATGTTTATATTGTTTATCTTTATGGCATTTATTTTTTATGTATTAATAAGCTTGTTTATCTGCAATAATTTTGTTATTTGGATCGCGAATCTAAAAATGTTGTCAATTTTTTTCTATCTCCAACAGTTCACTATAATGCTTGTAGAAAATGACAGTTTTAATCTTGATATGAACAATTTTATATACCTGTAGTTGTTAAGACCGACAGATTCCGAATTTTTAATTTAAAAATCAGTTATTACAAAATTACAAGTTTTACCGGTTGCAAAATTTTTATCCGCAGTAGATATCAACTGTATGGATCCAACCAATCTAGAAGTGGCAGGCCCTTCCGGTAGTAATAAAACCAAGACATAAATGATCCTCCCGTGTCTTAAGACAAGTCTACCTGGTATTGTCTGGGCACAGATACAGCAATAAATGCAAGAGAAATCTGTATATCCCCATCTATATGGCCTGGCATCGCGCCAGTCGATGACCAGTAGTGTACCAGAAAAAATCTGCCCGTTTCGCGGGCAGATTCTCATCGTGCGCTTCGCGCGCGGCTCGCAAGTTTGAGCGCGCCTATGGCGCGCACCTGTTGCATCTCGCGCTTCGCGCTCGATAATGTGTTCACTTCGCGCTACGCGCTCGGACACATTTGCCTGACGCTTAAAACTTGGTTCTTCTAGGTTTTCGCACATCGTGTGCTCGCTATTGCGCGCTTCGCGGGCTAATACTTTTGGTTTAATTACGTCAGTTTTACATAAAAAGAAATAATTTACTCAAGGTTCTATCAACCTTAAGGAACACATTCTCATCAAGACACTCGCGCTTCGCGCTCGATATTTGCTTTCAAAATCATGTAAAACTCGCGCTCCACGCTCGTTTTTGTTCATCGTATAATAGAAACGCAAAAGTTTGAGCGCGCTTGCGGCGCGAGATTTGTTCGTCGCGCTTCGCAACGACTATATGTTATGTTCTATGTTCTTCAGATAAAAATGACTAAATTTGTATTTGATATCAAATGAAGAAGGAAATTCCATTACTTCAGCGTATATTTCCGTACCTTTCTAATAAATCATACAATTTGAATGATTTTTTCCAACTACCTGCAAAGGGGAGAAAATAGTATCTAAGTCGTTTTTGGAACATGTATATGATAAATTTTAAAATGATTATTGAAAAGTGGACATTTGACAAAAACCGGGGGGGGGGGGGGGGGTGTCAAATCTTACACAAATCTAATACCTTCTCTGGATGAGAATGTAAAAATACAAATTTTCAAGTACCGTGAGCATTAATGATAGTTATTTTATTGTTTTAATGGTTAGAAATAGTATTGAGAACATGAAAACAATGAGATATTTTGAAAAAACACACACGAGATGAAAAAGAAAATAAATCAGCAAAGTTTTGATGAGATTGTGCCCACTTATCGGGCGGATTTTTCACTGTTAATGTAATTTTTACAAATAATACGAAAACTACACATCCTATCAAAATGTGACCAATAATAAGTTTGTAGATCTTTTTAGAGTGCATAATTTTTGTTCAATCATCATTTGTCGTAACTTGCATAGTTTGACCGTAAAATTAAATTTTTTGAGTTTTCATTATTTTTTGTGCAATAAAAATGTGAATTTTCAATTTTTCGAGAAAATTCAAAAAGTCGTTATGATAACCTTATGGGGTGTGCAAAAAGAAACACTTTTCTTGTCTTGACTTTTTTTCATATCGTGCGTTTTTTGGCTCAAAATGTTAATTTTCGTTTGTTTTTTTGGATTTTGAAAATGCTATAGTTCTGACAATTTCACTTTTATCGAAAAAAGTCATTAGAATAAATTGCTCGAATTTCTATGTGCTATGAAGGGCCGTGAATAAAAATTTCGAAAAAAAAATGGTCACAAAAATTTCAAAAATGCTCTAACTTTTTGAAATTTTGTCCAAAATAGCTGGCTGACGAACTCGTCCTTTCTTTTCACATTCTTTTGAAGTGTGCCAAGGGGCAATCCAATCGGATAATTTTTTCAAATGTTATCGTGTTTACAGACTACAACGACAACGACGACAACGACAGACAGACACCGACGTAAAAACTATTTTTTCTGACTCAGGGGGTCTCAAAACGTCGACATTTGATGGAATCCGCGAAAGTCATTTTTCACATAAAACCAATACCTTCTCATTATGATGAGAATGTAAAAACATATAGTAATCATTATAAGTTTATCCAGTACTAAACCAGTACCCTAAAGAGTTTGGCGCAGTACACAACGCCAGTAGTAAATGTCTACTAATGTTTTTTTTCCCGATTTTCTGTATAATATCAATAACCATGTCGATTCATGATCGTTTATTTCTATATATTATATTATATATTATTATTTATTATTTTATTATCTTTTATTATTCCAGCTAATAAAACAGATGACCATTCTTTTTACCCATAAATATTTCTGCACAAGCTACGAGGCGCTTGAAGTGACCTCAAACACGCCCAAGGTCCATTGTGTGCGCGGTGCTTACTGCTTAGCTTTAGCTTAGCTTACTTTGCAATTATACAGAACGTATGCACGTCGAGTGCACACATAAACACACACACACACACACGAAATATTACCGACTTCTTTATCCCAAGCCAATGTAGGAGTAAGAATTAATCCCAAGTTTTCAGCATTATCGACGAAAGGAATGATGGTATCCAGAAACTTAACCGGGAGTAGAGAGGCCATGTCCAGGCTATTTATATATTTAGAACTTCCAAATATTAGCGCTTTGGCCTTGCTTGCATTAATTTTAAGCTTGTTAGTTTCTGACCATTCATATTTATCGCCCTTACATCTCGATTAAGTAGATCAATAGTCTCACTGATTTTCTCTGGACTACACTGGATGTATATTTGAAGATCATCCACAAAAAGGATATGAAGTGAGTGCTTGATAACAGTTCCAATATCATTGGTGAAGAGTCTAAATAGCAAAGGCCCAAGTGCAGACCCCTGTGGAACGCCAGTGCCTATTTCTCCCCACTCTGATCTTTCTCCGCTTGATCCAATGACTGATTGATGACGCCCCGAAATATGTGATGACAACCACTGAAGTAGTAAAGCCGAGAATCTATAATTCTGTCACCATTCGGTTATCAATGCCTCTTGTAATGTCGTCAGTGACCCTAAGCAATAGCGTATGCGCACTGAAATCATGTCTATAACCTGACTGATAAGCACTAAAGCAGTTATTAGATTCAATGTATTCAATCATCTGATCATAAACAGTCATTTTCAATGCTTTTGTGAGGCAACAGAGGATTGCAATAGGACGATAATCTTCAGCATGTTGAGGAGTTTTAATCTTGTTCAGAGGCTTTATGAGAACCTTCTTCCACTCTTGTGGAAGAAGGTTCGTTTGTAACGATGTGTTAAATAGATTAAGTATGTATGGGAAAAGAACTGGTAAAGCCTTTACAACAAAAGGAGAGGGAGAGGGACCACCCTTCCTCGGCCAAGTTTTGTTTGTCTTGTTGTGATTTTTAAAAGTCAACGTATACATAGAAATAGGAATTTTAACATAATACACATAGAAAACAACTGTCCGCTGCGCGAGCACACTCTCATAGCGCACTGCGCGCGCGGCTCCCAAGTTTGAGCGCGCCTAGGGTGCGCACCTGTTGGATCTCGCGCTTCGCGCTCGATCATTGTACATAGCCCACAATTTTTCATAGGACTTTTGAAATTATAGGTCAAACCATCAAAAACTAAAATTTAATAATTCTGAATTCTCCTTTGCAAGAGAATTTATAACAAATTTGCAGCTCTTTTTTGAGTGAACAACTTTTGTCTATTTATTTTTTTCGTGGTTTATGTCGTTTTTCGTGAGGATAAATTGTTCGAATTTCCGAATACTACGAATAGCCGTACATAGAATTTTCAAATCTTGAAAAAAATAGTCTCAAAAGTTTTAGAAATGCTATAACTTTTTGAATTTTTATCCAAAATAGCTGGCAAAAGAACTTGTCCATTCCTTTAGGTTTTAAAAAAGTGTGCCAAAGCTCAATCCAAACGGATCATTTTTTCGAGAGTTATCGCGCCTACAGACTGCAGACAGACTGCAGAATACAGACTATAGACAGACACCCTCGTAAAAATAGTTTTTCTGATTTAGTGGGTCTCAAAACGTGGAGATTTGATGAAAACCGACTAAGTCAAATTTTACATAAAACCAATACTTTCTCATTAGGATGAGAATATTAAAAATTACATAAATCGGTACTTAGAATAAGCATAGGGAGGGACCTTGCGACTGTAGATAAAGTTGATGTGGAATAGAAAGAAGATAAAGTAGAACTAAGTAGATTTTTCGATCAAATACAAAAATTTCCTATTCCTAAACAAAATTCTTGGGTTTTTCCTGGGTTTTTCACGGTCCAATAAAATGACTGTGTTTTTCCCGGTTTCCCAGTCCGCTAGACACCCTGGCCACCGGAAGTGGCCTGAGCAGACTGGAAGTCATTTTTCTGAAATGGAATGACATATTTTTCTTCATTGATTTCGATTCTACGGTAAAAAGTGAGTAACTTTGGTAGGAAATTGTTTTTTCTAAATCATCGTTTTCCAACTGTAAATGCCTTCTGAAATGTTACTGTTCCCCTGAGTTAGAGAAGTCCAAAAGGTGCATAGCATCCGAAAAAAATTATTGCATTTTTTTTAAAAATCAATTTTTAAATTCCTCTTGCTGTATCCAGTTGAAAGATATTCCGAAGCATATCCCTAAATATTTAATTTCTAAATTCCGGAAGCTGACATTTTGGGGTGGAAAACGACGATTTAGAACAAAAATTGTCCTACAAAAGTTACTCACTTTTTACCGTAGAATCGAAATCAATGAAGTAAAATATGTCATTCCTTTTCGAAAAAATGACTTCTGGTCTGAATGGGCCACTTCCGGTGGGAGCCGGAAGTTGAAAATACTTCCAATCGATCGGGCACAGTCCATTTACTCTAAGGAGGTACTGAACTTTTTATTTTATTAGGTATTTTAGATTTTAAAAGGGGTGAACGTGTGCTCTGAGACACCCTATACAGTTTGGCCAAATTCATAGTAGTCCTAGTCATAAGTGCTTCTCTATAACTACTATGAAGTTGACCTTACGGTATATATATATATATATATATATATATATATATATATATATATATATAAAAGAGCTAAACAACCATTGCAGGGTCCCACTAAGAGCAACTGCCATCTAAAAAATGTCAATAGCCCCCAGTAGAACCTCGGTAAATCACACCTATGGCCACGTCGCACAACCGCGAGATGGGTGGTCACAGAGCACGACAAAATCACAACGACCGGCTGGCGAAACCCTCGTGTGTCTTGAGGACACGAAGCGACCCAAGGATGACAGCTTTCTGCATCCATCTCGCAATTGCCTTGGCATATTTTTGGCACGCGAGTATGGCTTTAAGGTTACGAACCAGTGATAGTTTCGCAGCTCCAAGAGCACCTATCACAAGGACAATTACTTGCACCAAATGTTTTGGGTACAGTCGTTGCAGCTCTTTTTTAAGGTCTTGATACCTCTCGTCCTTCTCTTTCTGCTTTGCAGTGATGTTGTATTCGGAAGATCGTCAAAGATGGTAATAAAGCACTCTTAGAGCCGCATTATGTCTATAGATATACGTCGTTCCTGCGTAAGTCGGACACCCCGATGGTATGTGTTCTAGGTACTCAGCGTGTGCATGACACGCTCTGCACTTATCACTGCGAACTTCTTGACATAAAATGCGGTCACGGTATGCTAAGGTGGAAATGACACCGTCGTGGCATGCAAAAATAAAACCTTCTGTACCTGAATTGAGCCCCGATGATTTGAGGAAAGCAAAAGTTTGCTAGTTCGACAAGGACTGTTTTTCTACATTTCTGTGAAAGTTTCCGTGCATTTTCTTGTCGAGTAGCTTCTGATGTTAAAATTCAGACAAAGGGTCTCGGCCGCTTGCTCCGCAGCTTTGTAAAGGAATGCTCCTTCGCCTATCATCTCGCGGTTCCTGACCATCCTTAGGAGAGGATCTCTGCCATTCGCAACGATGTAAACTGTACTTAGAACAATTCGGTTAAGAAGACACTGGAGATTCAGTATTCCGCGTCCGTCTTGACGGCGTGAAATGTATAATAGCGGAACTGACGAATTGATATGCAAACTTTGATGCATATGCATGATCTTACGTGTGATGACATCAAGGGCCTTGAGCTCGTTCTTCGTCCATTGAACCACCCCAAACGAGTAAAGTAGAACCGGGACGGCAAGCATGTTAGTCGCAGATACCTTGTTCAACGCCGACAGATTGGAAGACCACATCCGTCGAAGAAGATGCTTGTATCTGCTTCGGAGAGCCTTCTTCACTGATGTTACGTCCTGAATGCGGCTTTGAGGAACGCCCAGGTATGTATAGGTATCTCCAGAATAAGATGTCTAATAACACTTATATCCACAACCTCAGGGTCCTTGGGGACGCCAATAATCTTTCCTTTCTTCAGATGAATTTTGGCACACTTGTCCAATCTAAAGTTCATCCCAATCTCTCCTGTGTGGTTCTTGACGATATTTATAGCAGTTTGAAGTTTGCTTTTACCAGCGAAATAGATATTCAGGCCATCCATATAAAATACATGAGTGACCTTATGCTCGCGCTGATTAGTGTCGCCACAAAGGTATCCAGAAGAATTTCGTAGTGCGAGAGATAGAGGAAGAAGTGTGATGCAAAAAAGCAAAGGGCTCATGGTATCACCCTGAAAGACACCCCTCTGGAAGATAACATGTTTCGTTGTCATACGATAATTTCTAGATGAGATAGCAAATCTAGTTTTCCAAAGTACCTTCAAGCTTTCCAACAGACAGATGATAAGTCTATAAGAGGTTGAATCGAAAGCTTTCCAGTAGTCAATCCAGGCCATTGACAGGACGCGTTGATGGGCTGAAGCGTCTTTACAGATACACTTGTCAATTAGTAGGTTCTCTCGACAGCCTGCTACACCTTTTTTCGAGCCACGTTGTTCGTACATCTCTCGCCATACAGGCTCAATTCTTCAAAAAATTTTGTTGTTTAGGACAGCTGTACAGATCTTATACATTGTGTTCAAACAAGTTATTGGCCTGTGATTCTCTGGGTTGGACAAGTTGCCTTTTTCCGGCAGGAGTATAGTATAGCAGAGGAAAAGTTCTTCGTGCCTCTCAGTGATTGATGGACATTCCTCTTCAGATTTTATGAGGTTGTCGCAAAACTCCTTGAAGCGGATGATATTGTCAGTATCTTCTTTCAACTCTAGTGTTTTCGGGATCTTGTACACCTCTCTCAAAAAAGTCTCTACCTCCTTAAGCTTGGGTGGATTTTTTTTTACAAAAACAGGGAAATCGCTGAAGAGGCGCGATGTCTCAGCGAGAAACAGTTGATTCTCCCTGATCCATCTCTCCCTCTTCTGTATTCTCCTCCTTGCGTCAGATAACAGCCGTATTTTTTCAACAATATGCTGCTTGATTGTCTGCAGCTTTGACTTGTTTAGTATGTGATTCAAGTTCCTTAGTTCTTGGGCGAACTTTCGAACCCTTCTCATGAATGGTCTACCAGATGTTATGTAGTCAATCACACATTGAACACGGGACGCATTCTGTCTTGCCCATCCGATCTTCTTGTTTAGTAGATACAAGCGTCTTTTGGTCTTTTGATCCATCGTCGGTTTTCGCCTTCCATTTGAATCAGCCAAAGCTCTCGCATCACCATAAACTGAGTAATTAATGGTCCAGAGGTCGGACTCTTGCGAGATATCTCCACGAAGGGAGGTATCCATTTCAGCCAGATCTTGGGGCTTAGGAATTTTCCATTAATTTATTTTTATTTTGATACAGCTATATAAGTTCAGACACTTGAGTCTGGGACACCCTCTGTGTGCGTGTGTGTGTGTATAGATAGAGGATCCCTGTACCAAGGGGTTCTGCTGAATATGGCTACAATAATTAATAAGCAGTAGCGGACAATTGTCCAGGGTATGCAGCCTTATCCTTGCACGCGGGGCTCTACAAGTATGGACGAACCTTTTCCCAAGCTGCTCGTGGGAACAACAATGACACCACCAAAACACTAAAAAAATTGTAGATGCGGTTTAAAACGATCAAACGCGCAGATCACCCGACAATGGATCGGCAAACAATGCCGATCATCCTAGAGTTCGGGGTGCTGGAAATAATTTAGATGAAAACATGACGACGAACCGGCGAAACGCCAACACTGAGTGGACAAATCTACTCAAGGATGACTTGCTAGACTGCTACGATCCCAGCATTAACCCTGTTCGCGGAGGCTTCACGGCGCGTACGCGCACTCTGTTTCCAGAAACACCCAGAGCTTCAGCACGTTTAGCATCAGTCTCTGCGAAATCAAGCCGACTAGCTCTGGAAAAATGTATATGTATGCGGAGCGCTTTCCCAACCGCTGCTTGATCAAGCTGCAGGCGAAGATGAGGAAGCGACATCAAGACCACCCGCGGAAAGCAGGCAACTGCTGAGAGATGGTCGCGATTTCACGACAAGGAGGAACATTAACATGCAAGTTCCTCCTAAGCCCCAAGATCTGGCTGAAATGGAAGCCTCCCTTCGTGGAGATATCTCGCAAGAGTCCGACCTCTGGACCATCAATTACTCAGTTTCTGATGATGCGAGAGCTTTGACTGATGCCAGGGTTCACAGCGCAAAAGGAGCTCAAAAAAGGGGAAATTATCGTATGACAACGAAACATGTTACCTTCCAGAGGGGTGTCTTTCAGGATGATATCATGACTTCGAGAAATAACTATATTCGTGATCGAATTCTCGTCTCCGTCCGAATACAACATCACTGCCAAGGGGAAAGAAAAGGTGTAGAGGTATGAAGACCTGAAAAGAGAGCTGCAACGACTGTACCCAAAATATTCGGTACGAGTAATTGTCCTCGTGATAGGTACTATCGGAGGTGCGAAACTATCACTGGTTCGTAACCTTAAAGCCATACCCGCGTGCCAAATATATGCCAAGGCACTTGCGAGATGGATGCAGAACGCTTTCATCCTTGGGTCGCTTCGTGTCTTCAAGACACACGAGGATTTCGTTGGCCTGTCGTTGGGATTTCATCGTACCCTGTGACTACCAAACTTAACGAGGAATCCAGTGGTGACCTTGAATTTGACCCTGAGCTTGATCTTCAAGGTCATTCCAAGGTCATCTCTGTTTTTTCAATTGGGAACCCCTATTTTTGACAACGGCAATCAAAAGAGCGGGAAATTTTACGTCCAAACATGTGCTCACGTCATGGGACAAGTGTGACCTTGAACTTCAGCTGAAGGTTTTTAGGCTTGACCCAGGTATGGGTCGGGTCCAATCTGTACTGCTGCGTCTCAGGTGTTCACGAAAAAGGTCGAGGTCATTCCTCGAGTAACTTTTAACGAGGAATCCAGTGGTGACCTTGAATTTGACCTTGAGTTTGACCTTCAAGGTCATTTGTAGGTCAATTTTTTTACATTTAGCGTTACCCAGGAACAACGACGAGGACGTAGTAAAAACTGTTCCCTTTAGGGTGCTTGATTTACGTGAGTCTCCTTGCCTCTTCCGGTCCGGGTCAGAGATGGGCTGTGACATGTCATTCGAGGTTTTCTACGTATAATACATAAACGACGTAATATACGTAGAAAATTGTAGAAAATTATGTATAATACATATCAAAGATGTCGGACGTAATTTACGCGGGCGGGACTACATTCGACAGATTTGAATAATTGACATAACCTCTTATAAAGCTGTTTAATCGATTTAATTTGAATTTTGAGAGAAAAATGTTGAGAAAAAGTAGAAAAAAACTTTTCAGGGGGGATACCGTGGAAAAAAATCAAATTTGAGCGCCAGAAGTTGGAGAGCAAAAAGGTTGCGAAGTGTTTACTTTGTCAAAAAGTTTTCAAAAACACAGGTTATAAGCGAACGATTACTTGTAGGTTAGGATACCATGTTTTCGCACTTATGCTTGTGTTCCACATGCAAAAAAACGTTGCGGATGATAAAGTACGATAAACATGTATATTATTTTTTTAACTAATTTATTCAGGAAACTGATGAATAATTACGAATAATTAATTAATTGCTCAAAATTAGTTGTTTCTGTAAGTCAATTGGGTATTTTTAGAATAACGAATTCAAAAATCCCGCCCATATAGTCACGTTAGCAAATGTAGAATACATTTGTAGAAAACTAAGGACGTAATATACGTAGTAATATACATGTCGAAAACCATGTAATATACGTGATGTATTATACGTACCCATCCCTGGTGTCGGGGTGCTTGATTTACTTGAGTCCCCTTGCCTCTCACGATCGGGGTGCTTGATTTTACGTGATTCTCCGCACCTCTCACGATCGGGGTGCTAGATTTAAGTGAGTCCCCTCGCCTCTCACATTTGATTATTAGCATTATTCAGCACCACATCTTATTTCAAGTGCTCGAATTTTTCTCCATTCACCTCTGGACAGTAAGCTAATCGATGATAAAAAGCATCCATAGAATTTTTTGGTCATTTTAATGGGAATGAGAGCTAACTCATCTATGATCCTTTGCCGTTAAGTTCCACTTTTTGCCACTTCTCTACACGTATTTTAATGCACACTCCATTGTGTCTCCCACTTAAGCGACTGCGAGTCTCTGCACATGTCCCAAAGTGCGAGCTCCAACGCAGCGTGGTTATACGACGGAACAGAGTAGGTGTACTCAATAAGTGCTGAATTCTTGGAATTATACTCCCCTACAGCCCGTCAGACTGACAGTTACCGGGATTGTACTGTAAAAAATAATCTAGAGGCGTCAAATCAGGTGACCTAGCTGGCCATTCAATTGTGCCCCTCCGTCCTATCCACCGATTAACATATACCTCATCTATATAAGCGCGAACGTCTTGTCCATAGTGAGCAGCTGCACCGTCCTGCTGAAACCACATGTCTTCAAAGTTGTCTTCGGCTATTTCTTTGATTGCAGAAACTATTCAATGTCGAAGCATAGCTTCATAGTTTTGAGCATTTAAGTTACCATCAATGAAAAGTGGTCCTAGAATTATATTGTTCAGTATTCCAGCTTAAACATTTAATTTCTGCGAATGCAGCGATTTATCTTCTCGCATCCAGTGATAATTTTCATCTGCCCAATATCTGCAATTATGTCTATTCAAAGTTCCATCAAGTGGGAAAGTAGCTTTATCTGAAAAAGCTATGTTTGATGGAAAACTAGGATCTTCAACTATGCGTGCCATCATGTATTCAGAAAACTCAACGCGACTATCGAAATCGTCTTCATTCAACTTGTGAACCAGTTTCACTTTAAATGGATTGAATTTCGCTCTTTTTAGTACTTTGTGTACAGACGATTTACTTATGTAACGATTTACGACGCTTTACTCTTGAGCAGCTCTGCGGATGAAATTATGCGGATTTCCAGTAAATGATAACAAAACATCTGGTGACTTCTCCTTATTTGTTGCTGACCTTGGTCTGCCTGATCAAGGTAGATCTCTGACAATGCCGAGATTATTGAACCTACAAACTGTATTTTGAACGGTCGAGAGTGCAATTGGAGTTCTACCAACCCTAAATGTTTCATTGAAAACATTCATTACTATCCTGAGAGAGCTTTCCACTTGACCCCAACCTCTCATCATAAGAAGTGTTATTTTTTCTCTTTCAGTGAGACGTTGAATTTTGAATTTACGGACTAACCCTTACTCAAATTTTAATCAGAATCAAGAAGGTTAAATTGATAACGCAGACAAACGTTTAAAAAAAATTAAAATTGTAATCTGGTATTTTTACGTAAAAGCTCTACCTCATTTTTAAATGTAAACTACTGCACTCATGATTGATAGACATTTTTGTATAGGAAAAAAATTTGGAATTTGTTGCTTATTGAAGTATCAATTTATAACGAAGCTTAAACTTATAACTATTGAGTTCTTTAATTTTTATTTATTTATTAATTATTTTATGAAATTTTTTGTGAAGAATGTTAAAACTATACTTTGATCGACTTTTTTATTATTCGTGGGTTTGATGCTAGCATAACTAATATTCAATACGCAAATTCTTTTAATTTTTTTTTAATTAATTTTTTTTTTGACATTGAAGGTCAATTTCAAGGTCAAATTTAAGGTCACCGCTGGATTTGTCGTTAAAAGTTACTCCAAGCATGACCTTGACCTTCTTCTTAAACACCTGAGCCGCAGCAGTACAGATTGGACCCGCCCCATACCTAGGTCAAGCCTAATAACCTTCAGCTGAAGTTCAAGGTCACCCTTGACCCATGACCTGAGTACATGTTTGGACGCAAAATTTCCCGCCCTTTCTATTGCCGCTGTCAAAAATATGGGATCCGACTTTAAAAAAACAAAGTTGACTTTGAAACAACCTTGAAGGTCAAGCTCAAATTCAAGGTCACTACTGGATTCCTCGTTAAAAGTTACTCCAAGAATGACCTATACCTTTTTCGTAAACACCTAAGCCGAAGCAGTACAGATCGGTCCCGAACCATACCTGGGTCAAGCCTAAAAACCTTCAGCTGAAGCTCAGGGTCATCCTTGACCCATGACCTGAGTACATTTTTGGACGTAAAATTTCCCGTTCTTTCGATTGCCGTTGTTAAAAATAGGGGTTCCCAGTTAAAAAAAAAACAAAGTTGACCTTGGGATGACCTTGAAGGCCAAGCTCAGGGTGAAATTCAAGGTCACCACCGGATTCCTCATTAAATGTTACTTCAAGAATGATTTCAAGATCTTTCTTGCCGTAACAAATACGTAAATCCTTATCATAGAAACTCCAGTGAATTTATAGGATACATTTTTCTTCGTAAGAGTTTTGGGAAGTTATACTGTGAAAAAAAAGGAGTTAATAACAAAATGATTTGTACATAAAAATAATAATTTAACTACAGCAGAAAATGCATATCACGTTATGCTATCGTAACAAAACTTGCTGCGGAGTAAATAGGCTTAATTTAACATGTCCCTCAACAAGAAATTTTCGATTTTAAACAAACTTTTTACTTTCCAGCTTTTAGACACTTCTCATCCCATTTAAAGTGACTGCGTCTCGCTGAGGAGTGAAGAATAGCCGCCGAAGTAATTTCCTCTGAAACTATAAGGGTATCTTAACTTTTTTTACACACGCACCAAACTGCTTTCACATTTTCACGAATGTATTTAATCGCCTACGAAGCACAAGGGGAGGGAAAAAGGCGTCAGAATCAATCGAGAAGCCGGGTCTTTTCAACCGATCACTGATTCGACTGTTCAAAATGGCGCCACAGAATCGTCTTACGCAAGTTGCTTTCAATAGAAACTATAATAAAAACAATAACCACCCGGTAAACGCGCCTATACGATAGTTTTAATGCACATGTGACAGCGTTACGTGTGCATAAGAATGCGCCGTAAGTGCACACATTCTCACACTGCCGCAAGCATGTGAGTCTAAGGAGAGACGGCAATTAAAGTACTAAAACAAGGTCAAGCAGTCTATGCTCATAACACTCTAGTTAGCCTACTGCCCGAACAGAATTATTAGACGGAGTGATCTGCCGCTTATGGACGGCAATCATTTCGTTTAAGTTAATTAAGCGAATAATTCATATGATAGAATCATTTTTCATCATGCATGTCTTATACTTTCAAACTGAACATATTATTTAATAATTAATGTTTTGTTCATTCCATACCTGACACGACGTTCAAAAAACTGCACTAATTCCGGAGATAGATCATCATTTTTATCTTTCAGAATAGCCTTGAAGTGTAATTTTGAAAATATGGACTCATATCTCACATTAGCTTAAAAAATAATCCGGTCTAAATATTTCGTCTCTAGAAAAAAACAAGTGCATTTTGTGAAATATAAACCAACTTTATGATCAAATATTTGCATAACTAAAAAAATATCAGGTTGATTTTTATTGGGATACATAAATTCACTTTGGAACTATGTGACACGCACTTTTTGTTTAATTATTTCTCTTATTTTCTTATTTGTAGCAGTTTTACTGAAAAATGTCACAGTCGGGTAGCTCCGGACATTTCGAGGCGGGTACCCGTGCAGAAATTTCCCCATCTTTCCCTATTTGAAGTAGGGTTCTGAAGGGGCCCCTATCAGAATATCTAGTCTACAAAAAACTGATGGGGGCCCTATCAGGTTCCAGTGAAGAATTCCATGCTTCGTATAGGTATGACGAATCTATCTGTATCTAGAGGGGCCCCGACCAGAAAATTCCTAAAATCTTATTCTTATTACCTAAAGTATTGATTTGGAGGGTTTTGACGGTCTTACTATGCAGAAATAGTGTTTTTTTGTGTGTGCATGTTAACGCTTTTTCCCCTAAAACGTGATTTAGGGCATTATTGAAAATTTTCTTAGGAACCAGGCACGTATGTGTCAGTTAAAGTTAAAGAGGTTATGTCAAGAACAGCCGAGGGGCTATTTACTGGGAAATCAAGGTACTAATGCTCTTTTAACTTTATTAAAATCTTCGAAATCAGTATGAACTCGATGAAGTCAGCGACTACGACTTTTAATATGAACAGAATAGTCTGATATTACTTAAGCTTGGAGATCACTGGAGATCTCTGGGAAATCATCTGAAATCATTTTGTCATAACTGAATTCAAGACTGAATTCAGTGGAACACTGAATTCACTGAGTTCGAAATCAGCGAAATCAGTTGAACTCTACGTCCTGATCGAAGAGGTGACTGTCAAAACTATAGCACGGGCACTACGTATAGCGTTTGCATGCGCCGAGAGTGTGCGTATTGGTCTCGTTGTTTACCGTGAAAGCCCGTTGAAGGCGGTTGAAGGGTGGGTTGTGTATTCAAATTTATTTGGCTTAGATTTGAGCAAATTAATTAAAAATCAATATTTTCATGTACAATTTATTGTGGAATTTAAATTTTAGGGGCTCAAGCACTTATAAACCCGCCTTCAACTTTCATTTTGATGTTTTTACGAATTTTTCTAAAATTGTTTCGTCCATATATTTCTTTTACTGTTAATAACAAGACTCTGAAACACGTTTTCAAAACTAACAGACTTTTGCATAATTTCGGAAATCATTTATTTGAGAATTTAGAAAAAAGATGTTTGTCATTTCTATAGTTCAAATATAAACTTTCTACATTGGTTTATAAATTATAATTATTTGTTTGAGGAGAAAAAAAGTTTCCAAAATGAATAAGGGTTAAAAAACATTATAAAGCCAATTATTGCTTTACAAATTTATTAGTGGGCCATCTATTAGAGAAATTGAAAAATAAATAAGTTTCTTTAACAATTGAAGGTTATTAGGAACTCAAAATTGCGAATCCTCACCAAATTCTACAAGAAACGATCAGCTAATATTTATATTGCTATATAATTTGCTATATCAATGTGTTCTTTAAATATGAAAAACATTTGATCTGCTTAAATATTGCTAAATATGTATAACTATTAAAATATAATATTATATATATATATAATTAAAAAAAAGTTAAACAACCACCGCAGGGTACCACTAAGAGCAACTGCCATCTGGAAAAAACGTCAATGGCCCCCAGTAGAACCGCGGTAAAATACACCTATGGCCACGCCTCACATCCGTGAGATGGGTGGTCACAAGACACGACGAAATCACAACGACAGGCCGGCGAAACCCTCGTGTGTCTTGAGGACACGAAGCGACCCAAGGATGACAGCTTTCTGCATCCATCTCGCAAGAGCCTTGGCATATTTTTGGCACGCGGATATGGCTTTAAGGTTACGAACCAGCGATAATTTCACACCTCCGAGAGCACCTATCACAAGAACAATTACTCGTACCGAATATTTTGGGTACAGTCGACGCAGTTCTCTTTTAAGGTCTTGATATCTCTCCTCTTTTTCTTTCTCCTTTGCAGTGATGTTGTATTCGGATGGAGCCGAGAATTCGATCACGAATATAGTTCGTTTCTCGAAGTCTTGGAGAACAATGTCAGGCCTCGAGTGCGCAACGGAGACTGCTGCCCGAAAATCGTAGTTCCAGAAAATCTGGCACTTCTCGTTTCGGACAATTGACTCTATATCCCCTGGAGCGTTCGGCAGGGCAGGGTCGCGACCAACACCGTAAGAGCGACAAAGGTGGTAATAAAGTACTCTTAGGGCCGCATTATGTCTATAGATATACGTTGTTCCTGCGTGGGTCGGACACCCCGATAGTATATGTTCTAGGTACTCAGCGTGTGCATGACACGCTCTGCACCTATCACTGGGAACTTCTTGACATAAAATGCGGGCGCGGTATGCTAAGGTGGAGATTACACCGTCCTGGCATGCGAAAATAAAGCCCTCTGTACCTGAATTGAGCCCTGATGATTTGAGGAAAGCAAAAGTTTGCTCCTTCGACAAGGACTGTTTTTCTACATTTCTGTGAAAGTTTCCGTGCATTTGCTTGTCGAGTAGCTCTTGGTGAAATTTTCCAATCTCTGCTTTCTTTACTTCGGCTTTTAAACGTGAAGCATCTAGATGGAGTAATGCACTTTCCTCACTTCTGATTTTAAAATTCATGCCAAGGGTCTCTCTCTCTCTCTCTCTATATATATATATATATATATATTTTCGGTTTCGGTTTCGATTCCCTTGGAATAGAACCGAAGGGCTTATGACAAAGCCACCGAACGCGTCCTCGGGTTGCGGATAGAGGGTCCCCGTACCAAGGGTTTCTGCTGAATATGGGTACAATAATTAATAAGCAGTCGCGGACAATTGTCCAGGGATGGTCCCGAAGGAATAACCCCTAAGCGAAGGTGTGCGAACCGTGCCGAAAGCTGCATGGCACCTGGGTGAGGTGTCTTTAACGGTGACCCTGGGATATCGGGCGATGTCTCAGAGTAATAGCCTTATCCTTGCACGTGGGGCTCTACAAGGATGGACGAACCCTTTCCCTAGCTGCTCGTGGGAACAACAATGAAACCAAAAAACCACCAAAATGTTGTAGATGCGGTTCAAAACGATCGAACGCGCAGAGCACCCGACAATGGATCGGCAAACAATGCCGATCATCCTAGAGTTCGGGGTGCTGAAAATAATTTAGATGGAAACACAACGACGAACCGGCGAAACGCCCACATTGAGTGGACGGATCAACTTAAGAATGATGTGTTAGACTGCTACGATGCCAGTATTATCCCTGTTCGTGGAGGCTTTATGGCGCGTATGCATACTCTGTGGTGCCAGAAACACCCAGAGCTTCAACACGTTTCGCATCAGTCTTTGCGAAATCAAGCCGACTACCTCCGCAAAAATGGATATGTACGCGGAGCGCTTCCTCAACCGCTGCTTGAACAAGCTGCAGACGAAGATGAAACGACATTAAGACCAACCGCAGAAAGTAGGCACCTTCTTGAAGATGATGGCAATTTCAGTACAAGGAGGAACATCAACATGCAAGTTCCTCTTAAGCCCCAAGATCTGGATGAAATGGATGCCTCCCTTTGTGGAGATATCTCGCAAGAGTCCGACCTCTGGACCATCAATTGCTCAGTTTATGGTGCTGCGAGAGCTTTGGCTGATTCAAATCGAAGGCTCAAACCGACGATGGATCAAAAGACAAGAAGACGCTTGCATCAACTGAACAAGAAAATTGGATGGGCAAGACAGAATGCGTCCCGTGTTCAATGTGTGATTGACTACATAACATCTGGTAGACCGTTCACGGAAAGGGTTCGAAAGTTCGCCCAAGAACTAAGGACCTTGAATCACACACTAAACAAGTCAAAGCTGCTGACAATCAAGCAGCATATTGTTGACAAAATAAGGCTGTTATCTGACGCAAGGAGGAGGATACAGAAGAGGGAGAGATGGATCAGAGAGAATCAACAGTTTCTCGCTGACCCATCGCGCCTCTTCAGTGATCCCCCTGTTTTTGTAAAAAATCCACCCAAGCCCAAGGAGGTAGAGACTTTTTGGAGAGAGGTGTACAAGATCCCGAAAACACTAGAGTTGAAGGAAGATACTGACAATATCATCCGCTTCAAGGAGTTTTGCGACAGCCTTATAAAATCTGAGGAGGAGTGCCCATCAGTCACTGCCGAAGAGGTGAAAAAAGCACTTAGAGGCACGAAGAACTTTTCCGGTGCTGGACCAGATTGTATCAAGAACTTTTGGTGGAAGAAGTTTACTTCTACACACCAACATTTGGCCCGCATATTCACCTCATATTTAAAGTCGGAGATGCCCATTCCGCAGTGGCTAGTGTTAGGACGCACTATACTCCTACCGAAAAAAGGCGACTTGTCCAAACCAGAGAATTACAGGCCAATAACTTGTTTGAACACACTGTATAAGATTTTTACAGCTGTCCTAAACAACAGGATTGTTCGACGAATTGAGCCTGTATGGCGAGAGATGTACGAACAACGTGGCTCGAAAAAGGTGTAGCAGGCTGTCGAGAGAACCTGCTGATTGACAGGTGTGTCTGTAAAGACGCTACAGTCCATCAGCGCGTCCTGTCGATGGCCTGGATTGACTACCGGAAAGCTTTTGATTCAACCTCTCATAGACTTATCATCTGTCTGTTGGAAAGCTTGAAGGTACCTCCACACATAGTGAGATGCATAGAGAGATTGATGCCTCTTTGAAAAACTAGATTTACCATCTCATCTAGAAATTATCGTCTGACGACGAACAACGTCACGTTCCAGAGGGGCGTCTTTCAAGGGGATAGTATGAGCCCTTTCCTTTTTTGCATCACACTTTTGCCTCTATCTCTTGCACTACGAAATTCTCCTGGATACCTCTGTGGCGACACTAATCAGCGCGAGCATAAGGTCACTCATGTATTCTATATGGATGACCTGAAGATCTATGCCGCTGGTAAAAGCAAACTTCAAACTGCTTTAAATATCGTCAAGAACTACACAGGAGAGATTGGGATGGACTTTGGTTTGGAAAAGTGTGCCAAAATTCATTTGAAGAAAGGAAAGATTACTGGCGTTTCCAAGGACCCTGAGCTTGTGGATATAAGTGTTATTAGACATCTTAACACTGGAGAGACCTATACATACCTGGGCGTGCCTCAAAGCCGCATTCAGGACGTAACATCAGTGAAGGAGTCTCTCCGAAGCAGATACAAGCATCTTCTTCGACAGATTTGGTCTTCCAATCTGTCGGCGTTGAACAAGCTATCTGCGACTAATATGCTTGCCGTCCCGGTTCTACTCTACTCGTTTGGGGTGGTTCAATGGACGAAGAACGAGCTTAAGGCCCTTGATGTCACCACGCGTAAAATCATGCATATGCATAAAAGCTTGCATATCAATTCGTCAGTTCCGCGATTATACATTTCACGCCAGCAAGGCGGACGCGGACTTCTGAATCTCCAGTGTCTTCATAACCGAATTGTTTTGAGTACAGCTTACATCGTTGCGAATGGCAGAGATCCTCTCCTAAAGATGGTCAGAAACCACGAGATGATTGGCGAAGGGGCGTTCCTTTACAAAGCCGCGGAGCAAGCTGCTGAGACCCTTGGCCTGAATTTTAACATCAGAAGTGAGGAAAGTGCATTACTCCATCTAGATGCTTCACGTCTAAAAGCCGAAGTAAAGAAAGCAGAGGTTGGAAAATTTCACCAAGAGCTACTCGACAAGCAAATGCACGGAAAC
>CAKNXH010057415.1:0-46888 GCA_932178445.1 Andricus quercusramuli
CCATCTGTGCACGTCTAAATTTCGACGTGCACAGTTGTCCAAGTACCATCTGTGCACGTGCACAGTTGTCCAAATGACGCTGAGGTGGGCAAGCCGAAAACGGCTATCACGACACCGTTCGGTATTTTCGAGTTCACGTACATGAGCTTCGGTTTGTGTAATGCGGCGCAAACTTGCCAACGTTTCCTTGACGAAGTGCTCCGTGGTTTAGATTACGTTTTCTCGTACATCGACGATGTTTTAATAGCATAAAATAATGAGGAAGAACACAGGCAGCACGTAAAAGAAGTTTTCGAGCGATTCAAAGCTAACGGTCTCGTGATCAATCCGGCAAAATGCATTTGGGAAGTTTCCACTGTAAAATTCCTAGGATTCGAGGTCTCAGAGCATGGAATCAAACCTCTTTCCGAAAAGGTGGAAGCAATCGTGGAATACCCACAACCGAAGAAAGCAAAGGAACTCCGACGTTTCCCAGGTACCGTCAACTTCAGCAGACGTTGCATACCTAGAGCAGCCGTACAACAAGCTTCTCTGCATGACCTGCTGGAAGGTAACATCAAAGGAGGAAGCATCATCATCTGCAATGAAGCGGCTCTTCCGGCTTTTGAGAACTGCAAAAAAAGTTTAGCAGAAGCTGCGCTCCTCGCCTATCCAGCACCTGGAGCACCTCTTGCCATTTTTTGGGCCGCATCAAATTTCACAATTGGAGCCACCCTCCAGCAGTTTGTGAACACGGAATGGCAACCCTTAGCGTATTACTCGAAGAAGCTGGGCACCGCTGAACAGAAATACGGTGCATACGACCGAGAGTTGCTCTCCATTTATAAAGCCATCAAACATTTCCGGCATAATTAAGAAGGTAGATCTTTCACAATATATACGGATCACAAGCCAATAACCTTTGCTTTCCAGCACAAGAGCGACAAATACTCGCTTCTTCAGTTCAGGTACCTGGATTTAATAGGTCAATACACAACGGACATCCGGCACATCCCAGGATCGGACAACATCATCACCGACGCCCTCTCTCGGGTTGAAGAACTCACATCCGTAGTTCATTTTTCAGCACTAGCAAAGTCCCAAGTCAACGATGAAGAGTTACAGTTTTTCCCTCAATCAGGAACCGTGCTTCAACTGAAAAAGTTTCAACTTCCAGGAACGGATAAGATTCTGTACTGCGATGTTTCTACCTCTGTAGCACGTCCCTTCGTGACGAAACCCTGGCGTCATGTAGCTTTCAAGTCGCTCCATCAATTATCGCATCCAGGAATCAAAGCTACGACGAAGCTTGTCACTCAACGCTATTTTTGGCCATGGATCGAAGCTGATTGCACGCTCTGGGCACGAACTTGTGTTGCCTGCCAACATGCGATGATCTCTCGACATGTTTCACCACCTATCGACTCATTTATTCCGCCGAATTCCCGATTCGAGCACGTGCATATAGATTTAGTCGGCCCCTTGCCGGTTTCGAATGTATTCCGCATTGACCATTGACCTGCATTGACCGATTTTCCCGCTGACCTGAAGATTTACCAGTCACAGACGTCGAGGCAGTAACCGTCGCGAGAGAATTTCTCTCAGATTGAATCGCCAGATTTGGAACGCCGTTGCGAATTACTACTGATCAGGGTCATCAATTCGAGTCACAACTTTTCCGAGAATTGAATAACATGCTCGGGACTCAGAACCTGCGAACGACTGCATATCATCATTCTGCCAATGGCATGGTGGAAAGGCAACATCGGAAGCAGATTCCGAATAAATGGAATATATTCACCTCGGAAGACCCGGAGATTCCAGCTGAGTTTCCAGAACCGACAAAGTCAACTCGATCTGGTAGGAAAGTCAGGTTCCCAGATCGACTTCAAGTTGGTTTTTCATAATTTCATCGCAGCTCTATTTTTTTCTTTTCACAATTTTTTCTTTTCACAATTTGGATAGTGCAACAGTTAAGCCATAAGAACTTGTCTAAGGTACCTGAGGTACAGAGGTACTTGCGCTTAGGTACGGTCAGTTCCTTTTCGGTCATTGCATGACACTTACCCCTTCGCAACGCTTGTCATTGATAAACAATGAATGGCGTGGTTAATTGTTAATATTTTCTCAGAATATTGCTAGAAATTGCAGTTTTTTACAAAATTTTCAAATTTTTGTTGACTCTTCCCTTGTAGTGAGTTGATTAATTTATTGGAGTTGAAAAAATTATTTTTTTAAGCAATATGTTATTATTATCGATAACATTCAATTTGAATAATGCCAGACAGTTGTAGATTTTTCTGAAATTTACCACTATTTGTCTACTTTTCACAAGGGGTAAGTTATTCATTAATTACTTCAGCAAAAATAATTATTCATACAAATTATTATTGTTGATAACTATATTCTTCTTTAAAAATGCAATATGGTTGCCGTTTTTTCTGTTGAACAACAACCACCGCAGGGTACCACTAAGAGCAACTGCCATCTAAAAAGAAAATGTCAATAGCCCCCAGTAGAACTGCGGTAAAATACACCTATGACCACGTCTCACATCCGTGAGATGGGTGGTCACAGGGCACGACGAAATCACAACGACAGGCCGGCGAAACCCTCGTGTGTCTTGAGGACACGAAGCGACCCAAAAATGACAGCTTTCTGCATCCATCTCGCAAGTGCCTTGGCATATTTTTGGCACGCGGGTATGGCTTTAAGGTTACGAACCAGTGATAATTTAGCACCTCCGAGGGCACCTATCACAAGGACAATTACTCGTACTGAATATTTTGGGTACAGTCGTTGCAGCTCTCTTTTAAGGTCTTGATACCTCTCCTCTTTTTCTTTCTCCTTTGCAGTGATGTTGTATTCGGACGGAGCCGAGAATTCAATCACGAATATCGTTCGTTTCTCGAAGTCTTGGAGAACAATGTCAGGCCTCGAGTGCGCAACGGAGACTGCTGCCCGAAAATCGTAGTTCCAGAAAATCTGGCACTTCTCGTTTTGGACAATTGACCCTATATCCCTTGGAGCGTTCGGCAGGGCAGGGTCGCGACGAACACCATAAGAGCGACAAAGGTGGTAATAAAGTACTCTTAGTGCCGCATTATGTCTATAGATATACGTTGTTCCTGCGTGGGCCGGACACCCCGATAGCATGTGTTCTAGGTACTCAGCGTGTGCATGACACGCTCTGCACCTATTACTGGGAACTTCTTGACATAAAATGCGGGCGCGGTATGCTAAGGTGGAGATCACACCGTCCTTGCATGCAAAAATAAAGCCCTCTGTACCTGAATTGAGCCCTAATGATTCGAGGAAAGCAAAAGTTTGTTCCTTTGACAAGGACTGTTTTTCTACATTTCTGTGAAAGTTTCCGTGCATATTCTTGTCGAGTAGCTCTTGGTGAAATTTTCTAACCTCTGCTTTCTTTACTTCGGCTTTTAGGCGTAAAGCATCTAGATGGAGTAATGCACTTTCCTCACTTCTGATGTTGAAATTCAGGCCGAAGGCCTCGGCAGCTTGCTCCATGGCTTTGTAAAGGAACGCTTCTTCGCCAATCATCTCGTGGTTTCTGACCATCTTCAGGAGAGGATCTCTGCCATTTGCAACGTTGTAAGCTGTACTTAAAACAATTCGGTTATGAAGACATTGGAGATTCAGAAGTCTGCGTCCGCCTTGACGGCGTGAAATGTATAATCGCGGAACTGACGAATTGATATGCAAGCTTTTATGCATATGCATGATCTTACGCGTGGTGATATCAAGGGCCTTAATCTCGTTCTTCGTCCATTGAACCACCCCAAACGAGTAGAGTAGAATCGGTACAGCAAGCACGTTAGTCGCAGATACCTTGTTCAATGCCGTATCTTGTATCTGGTTCGGCGAGACTCCTTCACTGCTGTTACGTCCTGAATGCGGCTTTGAGGCTCCTTGGGAACGCCAGTAGTCTTTCCTTTCTTCAAATGAATTTTGGCACACTTGTCCAAACCAAAGTCCATCCCAATCTCTCCTGTGTAGTTCTTGACGATATTTATAGCAGTTTAAAGTTTGCTTTTACCAGCGGCATAGATCTTCAGGTCGTCCATATAAAATACATGAGTGACCTTATGCTCACGCTGATTAGTGTCGCCACAGAGGTATCCAGGAGAATTTCGTAGTGCGAGAGATAGAGGCAGAAGTGTGATGCAAAAAAGCAAAGGACTCATACGATCTCCTTGAAAGACGCCCATCTGAAAGCTGACCTTGTTCGTCTTCAGACGATGATTCCTAGATGAGATGGTAAATCTAGTTTTCCAAAGAGGCATCAATCTCTCTATGCATCTCACTATGTGTGGAAGTACCTTCAAGCTTTCCAACAGACAGATGATAAGTCTATGAGAGGTTGAATCGAAAGCTTTCGGGTAGTCAATCCAGGCCATTGACAGGACGCGCTGATGGGCGGCAGCGTCTTTACAGACACACCTGTCAATTAGCAAGTTCTCTCGACAGCCTGCTACACCTTTTTTCGAGCCTCGTTGTTCGTACATCTCTCGCCATACAGGCTCAATTCATCGAACGATCCTGTTGTTTAGGACAGCTGTAAAGATCTTATACAGTGTGTTTAAACAAGTTATTGGCCTGTAATTCTCTGGTCTGGACAAGTTGCCTTTTTTCGGTAGAAGTATAGTGCGTCCTAACACCAGCCATTGCGGAATGGGCGTCTCCGACTTTATATATGAGGTGAATATGCGGGCCAAATGTTGGTGTATAAAAGTAAACTTCTTCCACCAAAAGTTCTGGAACAATCTGGTCCAGCACCGGAAAAGTTCTTCGTGCCTCTAAGTGCTTTTTTCACCTCTTCGGCAGTGACTGATGGGCACTCCTTCTCAGATTTTACGAGGCTGTCGCAAAACTCCTTGAAGCGGATGATATTGTTAGTATCTTCTTTCAACTCTAGTATTTTCGGGATCTTGTACACCTCTCTCCAAAAAGTCTCTACCTCCTTGGGCTTGGGTGAATTTTTTACAAAAATAGGGCGATCACTGAAGAAGCGTGATGGGTCAGCAAGAAACTGTTGATTCTCCCTGTTCCATCTCTCCCTCTTCTGTATCCTCCTCCTTGCGTCAGATAACAGCCTCATTTTGTCAACAATATGCTGCTTGATTGTCAGCAGCTTTGACTTGTTCAGTGTGTGATTCAAGGTCCTTAGTTCTTGGGCGAACTTTCAAACCCTCTCCGTGAACGGTCTACCAGATGTTATGTAGTCAATCACACAGTGAACACGGGACGCATTCTGTCTTGCCCATCCAATTTTCTTCTTCAGTTGATGCGTCTTCTGGTCTTCTGATCGATCGTCGGTTTCAGCCTTCGATTTGAATCAGCCAAAGCTCTCGCATATATATATATATATATATATATATATATATATATATATATTCTAAATGGATATTTAAGGCTGTAATTTCATCATTAAGCAATCGACGTTCGAAAGATTCTAACATGAAAATAACATGGTTTTTTTCTATGTGACTAAAAATTTGTAAATTTCTAATTTGGAAAATTATTTTTTATTCCGTTAATATACATATTGCTGTGCATATTGTTTTCGCCTAAATTATATCTACAAATTTTCTCAGAACCACCTTACTCTAGGATGAGTATTTTAGATTAAATCGTTAAAAAAAGCATTGACAATAAGCAAATTAAATTTCTGGAAATACGACACATGTTGCAATAGAAGGTTTGATAACAATTTGCAAATATTAAAGTAATCATGATAAAGAAAATATGTATTTTATGTGGCATCGAATTTTTGACAAAATCGAGAGCGACGCACGAGATACGTGATGAGAATTCGCTCATTGAAGCCGAAGGAGCTTCAACAAAAGAGAATTCACAATCACTAAATTACAGTTGCCGATGCGTTGACCTTTAATTTTAAAAGTGCTGCGCACAAATGTGAGGGAAATACAAAGATTGAGCGCGTAGCGCGTTGAAAATACATTATCGAGCGCGAAGCCCGAGAACCAGCAGCAGAAAAAAAAATGTCCGAAAATATCGCGATTTCCACCAAAAATAAAACAATCATATCCTTCCGGTAGATTTTAAACAATTACAGAGCCTATCCGTTACATTTTGAAGTCTGAATCGCTTCAATATCTTCATTACAACTGAAGATAGTATAGTTGTACATTTTTGTAATTTTAAGCAACAATTTTCATTATTTCTGAAATTGGTCAACTGCAATTTGTTCACAAACATTTTCCTCATATTCATGAATTTTCTCGAGTCTTTCCCATTGCCTTTGTTTAAGAAATAATGCTTTAAACTTGACTCTTCTCAAATGTGCCCGAAATTCCCCACGTGAAAGAATTCTACGGAAAGCGTTCTACGGAAATTTCATGTGGAAATTCCATGTGGAAATTTCATGTGGAAATTCTATGTGGAAATTCCACATGTAAATTTCATACGCAAATTCTACAAACAATTCTACAAACTAATTTTGGAACAAGTTTGACTTTCGGTGATCAGCTACGCTCTCGGAAATCACACTCCGGAATCACACTCTTGCACCAGGCATGCGAAAAACATCTTCGAAAAAATTATGCTACCCTCGTCAAAACCTTGCACTAAACGTGCGTTCCTCGAGGAGACGAGATCGCACCAAAGCCCCATGTGTAAAAATCACATCTTCTCCGGGGAAGTCTGGTTTTTACAGTACTTTAGGGCACCCGAAGCAAGTTCCTCGAAGACACGAGGTTGACTCAATGCCTCAGGTGCAAAAAATAAATCTTCCTCGGGGGAATCTGATTTTTTCAGTACTTAAGGATGCCTGGAGTGGGTTCCTCGAGGACACGAGATGAAACCAATGGCCCAGGTGTAAAAACCACATCTTCTCCGGGGAACTCTGGGTTTTACAGTACTTTATCGTCCCTGGAGTAAGTTCCTCGAATGCACGAGAGTGAACCAATGCCCAGGTGTAAAAAACACATCTTCTCCGGGAAAGTCTGGGTTTTACAGTACTTTAGAGTCCCTGGAGTAAGTTCCTCGAAGACACGAGATTGAATCAGTGCCCCAGGTGCGAAAAACACATCCTCTTCGGGGGAATCTGATTTTTGCAGTACTTAAGGATGCCTGGAGTGGGTTCCTCGAGGACACGAGATTGAGCTAATGCCCCAGGTGTAGAAAACACATCTTCTCCGGGGAAGTATGGGTTCCAAAGTACTTTAGGGTACCTGGTGTAAGTTTCTGGAATATACGAAATTGAACCAATGCCCCAGATGTAAAAAACACATCTTCTTCGGGAGAGTCTGGGTTTTACCGTACTCTAGGGTCCCAGGAGTAAGTTTCTCAAAGACAGGAGATTAAACGAATGCGCCAGATGTAAAAAACACATTTTCTTCGGGGAAGTATGAGCTCTACAGTACTTTCGGGTCACTGGAGTAAGTTCCTCGAAAACACGAGATTCAACCAATGCTCAAGGTGTAAAAAACACATCTTCTCCGGGGAAGTCTGGGATTTACAGTACTTTAGGGTCCCTGGAGTAAGTTCCTCGAAGACACGACCGTGAATAAGTCCCCCAGGGGTAAGAAACACATCTTTTCAGGGTAGTTTGGGTTTTACAGTACTTCACGGTGCTTGAAGTGAGTTCCTTGATGATACGAGATCCATGGAATGCCTTACTTTTTTTCACGTTTTTCAGTCTGCAAAGCACAAAAATACTTCACATTAACGTCTGCAAGCTCATTTATATGGAGCACTATCAGCTTTCGAATGACTATTTACTCATTACTCTAGCATTTTTTGTGGCTGAGTTGTCAATATTCAAACGCAGATGCCTATCATTTTTGCGCGGATGGTAAATATGAGGATCATTGATGATTACCAGTCCAATTTTCAAGTGGTGCTGACCTGCTCATCAGTAGATTTTACCGATCGAGTAGCTACTCTGCACTATTCCTGCACGGAAAAATTAGTTGTTGAAATTTTGAATGACTGGGTCAACCACTGTAAGATAGGTCTAAACGTATGTCATAAATTGAAAGAATCGTCTTAGAAACTTTGATTAATACATGCTTAAAAAGTAGAAAGAATTGTCGAAAGTACAAAATACTTTCAATGACAATGTGAAGACCAGAGGAATAGAGTTCTTGAAACACTCATACACTAATGCTTCGAAGCGAGTCAGTGAAACTTTCGATGACTCCTAACGAGTTTTTAGAAATCAGTGTAGCCAAGTTAAAAAAATATATATTTCGCGCTTACATTTACTATATTGTTATTCACATAGACTCACGCTTGAGTTATATTGATTTTTACAGCAACTTATCCCTAACAACTAGACCCCACGGCTAACTTAACACATTGAATATTTTGCACATATCTCAGCGAAGAGCCAAATTTAAATCCTCACTCACTTGTTGATGGCCGGTGATCGCGACTCCATTCAGACTTATATATACACCACTTCACCTGAGCGTCACTACGTGTTAACACAAGCATCCAATGTGGCAGTACATTGTGAATATATAGATATGGAGAAGACAGTCAACGAATTCATCGACAACTTATAAATCAGTTATTATTTTCTGTGCTAGAGTTATTGTATTTCAAATCTTTTGGAATCTGGAGGACATTTTATGAAAAATTGAATGTTTGTCTAGAACTATGTCAAAATCTGCTGAATACAAATTATTATGCAACGCTTATAATACAATTAAAATTTCGCACGCAACGGGGGGATTCGAACGCATAATCCTAAGCATGCAAGACGATTGTCTTAACCACTATACTATTACACGAGTTGCGATCTGTAAAATAATCCCGTAATGAATTTGTAACTCAGATGGAAACCTCGGAAACGACTTCTGAATACGCTTTTATGCCGATGCGTGCACACGACAAAAGCTCTTGAATTTACCTCATATCCATACAAGTCAGCTGAAACAGTCGCGGAACACAAATACGTCTTCCTTCAATCAACTCTCAACTGTTCGCAATCTGTGAATAAGTCGTACCATCTAAAATTGTGCTATTTATTGTAAAACCCCTTCATTCCTAAGTGAACATATGGAGTAATGTAACGACTGTCACAGAAATGTCAAAAACAAATGTCTTTTAGGTGATGCAATCCCTCCATTGCCGATTGCGCCATGAATTCATCTGGTGATCCGAGAAAGGTTACGTTAGTACGACTTTGGGGGTAAACTAAGCAAGTCAATCGGATAGGTAGCATATACCGATCCTTCCGTAATGTCCACTGCACCACTGTTGTAATCTCGGCTCAGTGGATTTTACATATCTTACAGTATTTAATAATAGGGAATAGAGGTGTATCTTACTGAAGGATTTCCGTTAAATTCACCTTAACTTCATTGTGAGATTTACGAAATGCTAAGTGATTTTGACATTTTCACCCCCTTATTAAGGGCGGGGTAGGGTTTTAGAGGCGAAAAAACGCATATTTTCAAGAATTTTTTTTTGAGATATGAGTAATGCTGGTTTGTTATTTTGAATTGGATGTTGTAGTACTGTATCTGATGTAATTTTAGACAAATTTTCAATAACAAATATTTAAAAGAAATCCCGTGACAGTGAATCTCCCGAGACACCTCGAAAAAAAGTTGTTGGGCCGTGAACATCATAATTTGTTAGTGGATCATCCAAAACGAAAAAAAAAAAAAAAATTTATTCAGAAGGTGATATGTTTCCCCAGCTAATCAGAGAGCATTTTTATATATATATATTTTTTTAATAGCATTTTGAATCCAAAAACGCGATTTTCGCTAAAAAAATCGGTTAATTTATCATTGTGAAATAAAAACAAATCGTTTAAATAAAAAAACTCTTCCTGATTGCCTGTTGAATTATCTGTAGAAAAAATGTACCAAATTTCAAAAGAATCGGTCAAGTAGATTTTGAGTTCTGATGTTCACGGACTTCAAAAACGTTGCTTTCGAGAAAATCGATTTAAAGTTTTTTTCTTAAAAATAAAAAATTATGCATCAATGAACGTGCATTATTTTTTATACTTTAACTGAATCCTCAATGCCAGGTCCGTAGAGTGGAAGGCTTTCACCCAGCTATCCAGGATATCTAAAGCGACCTTTTGCTCCTGTTTTGCTCCTTTTTTGTATACCTGCTGCCAAGCAGGTATACGAATTAAAAGCAGTTTTTACTTTTACAAGAAACACTTTACATTTCTTGATAAGTAAATATTGAATTTCTTTTTTTTTTTGCGTGTACTAAGTTTCATATAAATTTGGACAGATTTTTGATAATATGCCGGACATATTGGATCAGCCATTTTATATTTGTAATTTTTGAGGGAAAAACCATAACGCGGTTGTTAAAAACCAATATCAGATTCGTATTCAACGTAGCAAAATACATGAAGATATCATGCCTGACCTGCTTCCAGACGATTCCAATAACAAGGGTTATTTCATATCCGAAAAAGCTGATTTCCAAATTGTATTTCTCAATTAAAAATATACTCATTTTATGGGGTATGGTCACTGGGGCGGGATAAAAAGTCCGAAGTTTTCAAATCAGAAATGGCTCAGTGCAGAAAATTTATATTTGGGTTAGACACATATAAACCAAACAAATTTTAAAATCAGTTCATGATAGACCCTCGTGCATCAGGGTTAAAGTTTACATTTTTGTCCAGTTTTCTATGGGCAAAAAAATGATGACGTAATTATTGTAAGTATAAATGTTTAGGACAAAAATTATATAAAATTAAAAAATGAAAAAAATTTGGTGTTGGAATTAGAATTGTTTGCAAATACGTAAAAAACATGTTTTTCCGCTTGGTTAGTGGCATATTAAAAAAAAAATGAAAGTGACAGGCCTACAATTTTTGCAGCCTTAACTTAAGAAACACGCGATTACTCAGATCAGGATTCTTGGTACAATTTTTCGTCCTGTAGAACATTGATGAAAAATAGTCAATAATTGAAACTTCAAACCGGATGCGTGAGGGTCAAATATGAAACGGCTTTAAAACTTTAATTCGGTCTCGATTTGTCTTTTCTAATGGCCACTTTTCCACACTACGTGCATTCTGGTTTTGCGGCTCACACTTCAAGTTCTGATATACGTTTCTATTAACGAAAATAAAATCTATGAACAACAAATATTCCAACGGGAACATTTGAACATACGAAAAAGATTACAAGATAAATAGTTGTCAAACATCGCAAAGCTAATTAAATTGATGAATAACAAATATTCCAACGGGAATACTTTAGTATAAATGAACGAGGTTGAATGTTTCTATGGTTAATATTTCAGACCGTTATAGAAGTTGTCTAACGTCCTAAAGCTACTTTCACAGCCTTCACGCATCGGACTGCAGGTCCTTGATAGCCTCAAATTCCGCCCGCCCCTGGGCACCACTGCGCATGGGCCATTGCTTTTTTCTCCCCGATGGGAGAGAACCTTTCCGTTCGTTTCAGATTATACCACTGGGTAATACAAAATCCCAACACTAGTTCGTGACCGTATATACAAGGCTGCTGAAGCAAGTATGGTGTCAACGTAGATCAGCCATTGGCTGTTGTTAAAGAAGAAGAAGAAGCCTCAAATTCCTTGCCACAACGTCGTTATAAATTTGTAGGGATATTTTGCAGTCTTTGCTGCGTGTACACTTGCTTTACTAGCATGACCCTGGTGGACCGAACGAACGGAGCGGATACGCTACAGCGTATCCTTATAGTATCCACATCGTATCCTCTCCGTATCATGCAAGAAAAACTCATTAAAAAAGGAAGATGAACATTTCACTTATTGAAATTCGGATTCTACGTGAAATTTTGCGTTAAAAGGTCACGGAGTAATCGAAATAGTTTTTCTTGCAACATTAAAAACTTTCAAAAAATATAATACTTATCGATAACGTGGGCTGAAGGCGACTTCAAACGCATCGTCGACGGATAAAGCCTATGAACTGCTACTGAATGACGATGCGTTTGAAGTCGCCTTCAGCGCACATCATCGATAAGTATTATATTTATTAAAAGTTTTTAATGTTGCAAGAAAAACTATTGCGATTACTCTGTGACCTTTTAACTCAAAATTTCACGTAGAATCCGAATTTCAACAAGTGAAATGTTAATCTTTCTTTTTTAATGAGTTTTTCTTGCATGATACGGAGAGGATACGATGTGGATACTATAAGGATACGCTGTAGCGTATCCGCTCCGTTCGTTCGGTCCACCAGGGGAACTCCGTTTTCTATATTGACCGATTCACCTAGTTCTAATCGCTGACACCTAAGTGCTTCTTCTTTTTCTATTGCATCAGAATTGTCTATAAATTCTGCATCTATGATATGTTTTTCCGGTCAAAAATTGAATTTTTTCCAGTTGTCTTTTAAGCCTTTATAATAAGAATTATTCAATACCAATTGCTTTTTTATATTTTTGAGAAGAATTAAACTTTTTAAAACTCCTAGGTAAAATATATAATGCAAATAAGTGTAGATGTAATTTCAGACTTCACAGTTCAAAATGTTCTCAAAACAGGAGAAATGGGGTGATTTTTCGGAAAAATGAGGAAATAAATTCTCTTAAATAACATTAATGTAAGTACCATGTTCCTAAGATTTCAAGTCGAAAAATACTCTATTTACAACCAAATAGTGGAATTTTCAAACCAGAAAGATCAATTTTTAACAAAATAGTTGACTTTTGAACCCTGAAAGATAAATTTGCAACAAAAAAATGAAATTTTGAACCAAATCGTTGAATCAAGAACCTACGTTGATAATTTTGCAACCAGACGATTGGATTTTCAAAGAGAAAAATGTTAAACTTCAACTAAAAACAGTTACATTTTTTAGCAAGAAGATAAGTTTTCAATAAAATAACTGAATTTTCAACGAAATAATTATATTTTCAATCAAATAGTGGAATCTTTCACCAATAGAAAATAATTCTGAACAATAAATATAATAATAGACATTTCAAATGAAAAAATGAGCTTTTAACCCGGAAAAATTGATTTTCAACGAAAAAGATGACTTTTTACAAAAAAAGTTGAATTTTCAACAAATTCAATGAAAAAGAATCTAATTTCAACCAAAAACAGTTGGATTTTCTTATTGGGTTCTATTAATCCGCTTTTCATTTGTAGTTTAATAATTTGCAGTGCGAATTCTGCGCAAGGAAACAACTGATATTATTTTGAAATATAAATTGTGACCTTTCGCAAGAAAAGGTCCCATTTTATCGATCGTATAGTTTAGGAGATATTCGCATTTTGTGATCCAGGATTTTAAATATAGGCTTTGAATTTTCGATAGAAAATCATACTTCTTTCTATGCTATTTGTGGTACCATTATACTTTTATGTTATTTTAATTATGTTTATACTTACCAACAAAATTCTCAACTAAACCAATATTTAATTACCTTGTTTACGAAAAATCGCTAACACCTGTTTTCCAGATTCTTCTGCTAACGGAGAGGCTTTGGTTTCTTGTTTCTTCTCAAACATCGTTTTATATTCCTATGCTGCTTGATAAACCCGCTGAACATTCCAAAGTTCTTCCTCCAGAAAAAAATTACTTTAGCTGTTGGTCTATTATCGCAAAGCACCCCAAGAGTATCCGTTTCATCATCAAAATATTGTTCGAAATCATGCAATTTAAATTAAAATCAAAATTGTAAATGCTGTTATATATGTAAGAGGGATAAAACAGGAGAGAAACAGGAGAGAGAGAAAAAATTATGATTTAAAACTCTTTTCCAAAATTAAATTTGAAAAAATAGCTTGAAATTAAAAGTGAGAAGGACAAGAAAATTTGTTTAAAAAGTGTACATCAGGGATCAGATAAATTATAACGAAATAAATGATCCGACTGAGAGGCTCAAGTCATACAAATCATACATGTATAAGTATATAGCGCGCACTTCGGCGAATTTGGAGTGGGGGGTCAACTGGCGGCCGGTATCCTGGCGAATTTGGGGTAGGGGTTCTGTTGTGACCGGCACCCTGGCGAATTTGGAGTAGAGGGTTACTTCAAGGTAACTACTCAATTTTTTGAAAAAGAGTTCATGCAGTTTTCGACGAAATAGAGCGGTCAAAAGTTGACTAAGATACAAAATGTGCTTTTAACCACGTTTTTCTACCTTCACTGCAAATTTGCATGAAAAGTTATGGACGCATCGTGATGAAATGATACTGTACTTATCCGCAATAAAATGAGGATTGACAAGATGTTTTTCCTTTTTTTAAGCGATTTTTTTTATTGAGTTATTCAATGATTTGTAGATGGGCCAGGATTTTTGAAACAGATAGTGGCTCTCTCTCAGCCTTAAAGAGTAGATTAGCATCATGAAAAAGGCATGACCGAATCAGTCTAAAATTCCACAACTCGATTTAGACAAATTCACAATTAAATGAATTATACAATTCAAGCCCAACACTCAAGTATTACAGAAAGGAAAATTAAAATAAAATTAGGAGAACAGGAAGCAATTAACCGATACCTACTAAACTTTAGAGACTTTGAAACTTTAAAACGACTGCAGATTAGAAGAGTCAGACCTTTCACTTTAACCGAACTCCGGAGCTACACAAGTGGAACGGATATGTGGATAAAAGAGTCCCCACTGGTTCGAGTCCCAACGCCTACTAAAACGACTCTGCGGAATTTTACACGACCTACGTCACCACCACGTAAATCGGCCGAAACTACTCCCGTTAAGTATTCCACTTCACCATTAGCAAACAGAATAAATATAAAGTGCTTTAAGTCTAGTAAATTAGGAAATTTGTCGACACAATGTTTTGCTTATAATTTTCGGCTAGGTCAATATAAGATGAAACCATCTTCCATGAGACAGTGACGGGAGTACGACGATTGCCAAGAATCTTTCGTAATGTCACCCGGCGAGATCCAAAATCAGCTTGATTACGAGATCTCAGCTGAGGGTCAGCAGTTTCTGCTCGACTCCAGTCTATGCAAGGAAGAAGAGTTGGGAAAGCATACCGATTTCTACTATGTAGATAGAGGAGCAGCGATAATCTTGATTAAACACAAAGCTTTTGTACAAACAGAGAAGACATTTAAATGTTATAAAAATTTGTAATGGAAAACGACTTACACGAATCGACTCACGCGGTATAAAATAAATATCTTGGGAAGAAGCAATCATTCCACATTATAGCAGGAAGCTTCCACCTGCCTGAAGATGGATTAATTGGTTTACATTTTTTGAAGAAATACATTAAGTATGTTATAACACCGGAATTTGTAATAATTGAAAAACACAAGTTACCCTTGCAATGTGACGGAGATTTTATTGGAAAGTCGACATTGCAAATATGCAGATTTCGGGTAGAAAATTTTAATCAAAACATCTGGATAAAGAATAACAAACTTATTCCTGATGGTATATACAGTAATGATAACAACAAAATTGATTTACCCATAGTTAATTATTCAGAACAACAGTTAAAATTACCAACGGACATTAATTATACAAGAATTTCAACAATAACTTTCTGAGACATGAAGATATCAGAAAAAGGGGATGAAGAACTGAAAGATTTTAACAACCGTATTACAGCAGTTCTTCAAAACATCCGTGTCACACACTTGTTAAAACCCATCAAAGGAAGAATGCAACAAATAATTGTTTTAAATTAAGAAATCTTTTCGGTTGACTATAAGCAACTCCCAGGTACCGGTCTAGTAGAGCACAAAATTGTATTGAACGCAGGTCAATTTATCAACCTTAAGTCCCATAAGCTTCCGCAGAAACACAAAGAGTTTGTCGGGAAAGAAACAGAAAAACTTCGCAGCAATAATATAATCAAACCTTCCAACTCCCAATTCAATTCACCTCTTTCGATAGGACCCAAGAAAGAAGACAAACTCAGAATGACTATAGATTATACACAGCTGAACAAACACACGGATCAAGAGGCATATCCTTTACCAATGATCGATGACATCCTTGACCATTTAGGAAGAGCTGGCTTTCACTCAATTGCAATAGCCGAAGCAAGCAGAAGAGTAACTGCATTTTAAACAGACAGAGGACATGTTGAGTACAAGAGAATGCATTTCCGTCTAAAGAATGCCCCAGCAACGTTTCAACGTATGATTCACAACGCTTTTCGAAGCCTAATCGAAAAAAATTGTTTTGCATAAATCGATAACATTGTTGTATTTGAGATTACTCTCGAGAAACATAATAATAACTTACAATCAGTCTTCCAAAGGATTGAAGAATTAAGACTACGCCTGGAACCAACAAAATGCGAATTTATAAAACCTGAACTTGAATATTTAGGACACCTCATCACAGGAGAAGGAGTTGAACCCAACCCTGTTGAAATATAATCAATTAAAGATTTTTCAAATTAAAACACAGTACCAGATTTACAATTATTCCTTGGACTGGTCGGTTACTACAGAAAATTCATAAAGAACTTCTCTAGTATAGCAGGACCTTAACTGAATTAACTCACAAGGAAACTATCTTTGATTGGACACTTTACTGTCAAAAAGCATTCTTCGATTCAAAATCAGCCTTAATATCAGCACAAGCTCTTCGTGTTTCTGATTTTAACCAGCAATCCACACTCACTACAGACGCTTCAAACCTAGGCTTAGGAGTCGTACTATCCCAAGACGGACATCCTTATCTTTTCGCTTCCAGAACTTTGAACAAAGCTGAAGAAAAGTACACAACAAGCGAGGAAGAATTCCTGGCAATAGTTTGGGACCTTAAAAGAGTGAAAAATATCTTCTTGGTAAAACGTTTAAAATTCAAACGGACCACAAGGCTTTGATTCGGCTACACAACGTTAAAGATCCCAGTTCAAGACTTCTGCGTTGGAGATTTCAATTGGAAGAATATCAATACGACATAGAATATGTGAAAGGGGGGGGGGGAGATAAAGTTGCAGAATGCTTCAAGACTCTTTTCAGTAAATGATCATTTAGAGAAAACCATATCAAATCCTGACGTTACCCCGAATGAGAATTTAACTGAAGAGGAAACAGAAACCAAAATAGAAACTGAAACGGAAACTGATTATGACTTATAACACCGCCACACCTAAAAAATCGTTTTTCGGGCCTGGAAGTCAGACCGTCATGACTATATTTTTTTTGGGTCACAGAATCCGAATCCGAGATCCAAAAAACCCCAGCACGTCAGAGTTCTGACATAATCTCATAAACCTCATAAAATTTCATTTTATCAAGTCCGGGGGTCAGACCACGTTTATTATATGTTTTTAGGGTCGCTGAATCTGAATCCGAGGGCCAAAAAACCCCAGCACGTCAGGGTTCCGACATAAGCGCAATAAACCTCATACAAATTTTTGTTTGAATCCGGGGGTGAGAATATTTTTATTATATGTTTTAGGGGTCCATGAATCCGAATCGAATAAGGATATTTCTTGCTGCAAAAGGATCCCTGTTGAAACAAATGAAAATCCTCTCAACCTTGAATTCAAAAGGAAATTCCATTCAGGTCAAGAAACATCCATTTGTTATAAGAGGAAATTTCTCTGAGTGGCAGACACACGTGAGTCGGATGAATAAATTTCACGAATTTCTTTGAAAATCTAAACCTGGACGTGCTGGAGTTCTTAAGGCCACGGATTCGGACCCAGCGACCACAAAAACATATAGTAAACATGGTCTGACCCCCGGACTCGGAAAAAAAGTTTTATGAGGTTTTTTGAGGTTGTGTCAAAACCCTGACTTGATGTGTTTTTTTGGACCTCAGATTCGGATTTAGCGAGCCCAGAAACATATAATAAACATGGTTTGACCCCCAGACTTGGAAACAAAATTTATGAAGTTATGTCAGAACCCTGACGTGCTGGGGTTTTCTGGACCTCGGATTCGGATTAAGCGACACCAAAAACATATAATAAACATGGTCTGGCCCCTGGACTCGAAAAAAAATATTTCATGAGGTTATGTCAGAACCCTGACGTACTGGGGTTTTTTGGACCTCGGATTCGGATTCAGTGGCCCAAAAACATATAATAAACATGATCTGACTCCCTGACTTGAAAAAATAAAATTTTATGAGGTTTTATGAGGTTATGTCCAAACCCTCACGTGCTGGGGGTTTTTGGACCTCGGATTCGGATTCAGCGACCCAAAAAACATATAGTCAACATGGTCTGACCGGCAGGCCCGAAAAACGATTTTTTTATGTGTGGCTGTGTAATTATAACCAAAAGCGTGTTACCAGAATTTTACTACATGGAGATTGAAACCAGAAGAAGAAAAAATTAAGACAAACCCAAATGCATATGGTCAACTCTGGAGAAATATCACTAGAGAAGATTTACCTCCTTTCAATGAAGAAAAATGGCTACATTATTTTTAACACGTAACTCAAGAGGCAATGAATAATAAATTTACTATCCTACGGTTAATAATAATTGGTGATCCACTTATTACACCCCGAGAAATAGAGTTTATTCTAGAATTAATGGAACATCTACCTACTTCCACACTTAACATCAATTTCATAAATGCTTTGTAGTCCGGGGAAATTAGCTCGAAAAAGGTCGATTTCCAGAAAAAAGGTAAAGTTTTTTTTTCACAATCATGTCCCAAAAGGCATAAGAAATTATACCAAAAAATTTCCCCATCAGATCGGCGCCGCATACACCCCTAGCCTCGAAAAACATCCCTTAGACGGGTAGTAGCGCTGGTTTTTGGCTATTATATACGAAAGGGTGCGTCGGAAGACAAAAATGAATGGAACGGAAAATATTTATAATAGAATTTTCAATAAAAAAGGTCTTATATACTTTTGATGTACAGGCCACAGGTGATGCGTAATCAGGTCCAGGGGGGGGGATGTTTTGGCGCATGGTGCGGAGTGTAGAGCAGAAAATTGCCTTTTGGGAACAATACATTTTTTTGCATCACATCAATTTGGAAAGTCATCATTAATTTTTTTCAAAGTGCGTGTACAAGCACTGGGACCTCATTTAGAGTAGAGTTTTTGGTGCGTTTTTTATTGTGGTTTACAAATGAAAGTTTAAATTCTTTCAAAAATATAATTTAACATTCCATAATTAAATATATAACAATGAAAAAATCGCTTTTTCAAGTTTTCTTATAAAACTCATTATTTCTGTTAGATATGGCTTCACTCAGCCCTTGAAGTCTTATATTTGAAAATATATCGCATGAAAAGTTAAAGTTGGAGTGCCGATAAGAGGCTAGACCACTTGAGATTTTTTACTGCAGAGTAAGCAGTAATGATGCTGAAGTACTATGAGGCAGTTGTGTTTCGAAATTCATCATGGCTTCAACAAGTAAATGTTTTATATACCAAAAAAGTTTGAGTGTAGGTGATACAGTCGAAGTAAAAAGTGGAATTGGCAATCTTAGACGAGTAAGTGAAATTCGCAAAGATGGATACCTGAACTTACTACGCAGGGTCGACTCGATAGAAGTACATACAATATGTAGACGGGAGTATATTAAGCAGCGTAATATTAATCGAGATTTAAAAACATCAAAAAAAGATCCAGGTAAGAATAATCCAGTTTTGCGTTCTACCGAAATAATTAATTTTAAGACAAAATGCCTGTTTTGTGGCGAAAATTGGGACCCAGAAGCAGAAAAAGAGAAAATGAAAAACCTACGTAACCCCACGTACATGGTACGTTCTATAAGTCTTAAAGATAAGATTTTAATGGATGCTAAGAACCGGAAGGACGAATGGAGTGAGCAAGCTTTAAGACGAATAAACAGCGTATCATGCCTTATAGCGGAAGATGCTCGTTATCATCAAAAATGTTATGTTAAATTTGCAAAGATTCCATCCTTAACTAAGAAAAGAGGAAGATCTCAAAATCAAAATTTGATGTCAGCATTCGGTGAACTATGTTCTTTTATTGAAGAGAGTGATGAATCTCAATTCACTCTCAAGGAATTGATCAGAAAAATTGAAGAGCATATGCCCGATGGGTCATCGGTGACAGAAAAGACATTAGAAGCAAAATTACTTACTACTTATGGGGATCAGGTAAGGTTTGCTAAAACTCGAGCCAAACCAACAATTGTTTGCTTCCGCGGATCGGGATTTAAAGTCATAAATAGTTGGTATACAAGTCGACTAGGCAATGAAAAAGAAGAACGTATGAGAATTGTGATAGCAGCGGAACATATAGTTCAAGAAGATATTCGAAGCACTCCATATAACATAACAGATTACCCAGATGTCAATGATTTTATGTGTGAAGCAAATGCTTCAGTTTTACCCACATTGCGTAAATTCTTAGATACAGTTATCATAGAAGGGGAAAAAACTGATGCTGAAAAATTGCAAAAAAAGTCTATAGCCATCGGTCATGCTATAACTGTAGCAACAAGACCTCGCTCATTTATTTCTTGCCTATTACTTTCTCTGGCGGTATTTTTATTCAGAAAAGTTGCATCAAAAAATATTGGGTGGAATAAAATGCATAACTCCGGCAAACAAGGTTCCAGATCAAGAAATTTACAAATTGCGAAGTGTTCCTTCATCTAAAGAGATTGCAAGTACCAAGAAAATCCCAATACAAGCATTTGAAGAAAAAATAAAAGTAGGTTTAAATTCAATAAAATTAAGTAACGTGTATGATTCTGCAATTTTGAAAAAAATAAGCATCCCTTCAAGTCAAGATGTCCTTTGGTTGTGAGGAAGACATTTTCAGGCAACTTCTCTTCCTTCATGGCAAGGTTTTATGGAAATTCTGACATATACTCGTTCGTACGTGCGATCACAAATTCTTGTCTTACCTTTTGTCAATTTACCTCCAACTGAATACAGTACGGTGTTCACTGTTTTGAAATTTGCAAGTGAAGAATCCAAAAAATCCACGCAAGGACTTGCTTTGTTACATTCGATTTACCGCTTTATATGAAAGCGAAGGATATTATTACTTCACTACAGGATGATCCCAGCAACACACTTTCCAAAATTATTGTTAGATTAGGTGGCTTCCATCTTTTAATGTCATTTCTTGGAGCAATTGGATATATAATGGGAGGTAGTGGATTGTCAGATTTATGGTCTACGGTATTTGGTTCTTCATCTGTTCCTCAAATGCTCTCTGGGCATGCTCACGCGCGAGCCGTTTGGGCACATGTGTTAACGTACTGTGTATTAGGAAAAATTATGCTTAATGAAATTATTATAGACAGCACTGAAAAAGAACATGTGGAAAAACTTCTTGAAGATTTTAAAAGATCGTCTTCAACTTTCAAGTCTGTAGAAAGCGATGAGTATATTAAACAAATCCACGAGAAGTTAATGAAACACTCGAAATTATTGCACGTAAATGGGAAGATAGCTAAACTGTGGCTACAATATTTCGAGCTTGTAACTGCCGTATTGCGCTTTATTCAGGCCGAATGAATGGGGGATTGGAAGAATCACTTAGATAGCATTAGAGCGATGCTGCCAATTTTCCATGCAAGTGAAAATTTTTTGTATGTGAAGGCTTGCCAACTTTATCTCCAAGATATGGATTCGCTTCATCTCCGAATGACAGAATAGGAATTCCATAAAGGACCCCGCACCAAATGTACAGAAAAAAGCCTTATGATAAAAAATTCTAAAAAAAAATTTGTCTTGTATTTTCGAACCTGCAAACTAAAAATTCGAAAGAAAAATGTCAGAAAGATTGTGAAGTTTTTTGACAAACACTTGTCCAAAGTTTCGATTTTTACATGTATTTTAATGGAAAAATGCTTATTTTAGCAAAATGTTTTTTTTCCTCAAAAACGCTATGATAGATTTTACTAAAACTTTTATATTTTGACGATCAGGCGTACCGAATCAAAAGATTCATACCCACGAACTAGAGAGATTAACGATTCTTTGGGTATACAGCATGTTTGGGGGGTGTTTTTGTACCCTAAACGTCCAAGTAACACATGTAAATCATCATTTCTTAGTAACTAAAATCAATAGAGATTTTTATTCAACTGCTACGGTATAAAACGACTTTACAATAAGTGGAGTAAGCGTACATAGCAAGAATATGTTTTGACCTAATTTTAGGGGATGTTTTACCATCCCTTAAACAATAAGTCTGAAGTTCCTAACGCATTAATCAATAACGAAAAATAATTTTATTTTTAAATGCATGAAAGCTGCTATTTTATGACAGAAAATAGTCGCGTACAACCCTAAAAACTTCTTAAAGCACTTTCAACCCCTCATCAGATATAAGACTCACCAAAGCTACCCCTACATATTTGTTAAATTCAACAAAACCAATTTAATTCAAAAATCCGCCCAGTTTTTTCTGATGCTAATTTCAATTGATGCCAAAGGGGCACCCATAAAGTCTCAACGCTTCAGCACATGTAGAAATCACCCCAGCCACCCCCGAAAATTTCAAAAGTTCAACAAAATCACCATAATTTCAAAGTACATGTTCTGAGGTTTTGAAACATTTTTTTGCCCATTTGGCATCAACTGAAAACATTTTCAGAAAAATCCTGGTGTACTTTGAAATTAGGGTGATTGTATTGAATTTTAAAAATATTTTGGGGTTGCTGGGGTGAGTTCTATATGTGCTGAGGTATTGAGATACTTTTTTGTCCCTTTGGCATCAACTGAAAACATTATCAGAAAAACCTGGCGTACTTTTGAATTAGGGTGACATTATTGAACTTTTAAAATGTTCGGGGGTGGCTGTGGTGAGTTCTACATTTGCTGAAGGGTTCAGGCTTCACGTGTGCCCCTTTGGCATCAATTGAAATTATTATCAGCAAAAGCTGGTTGTTGAGACTTTTTGTGTGAAACGTTCGCATCAATTGAAAAAATTATTACCAAAATCCTGGATTATTTTGTAATTGGGCTGTTTATATTGAATTTTAAAAATATTCAGCGGCGACTGGGGTGACTTCTAAATGTGCTGAGGGGTTGCGACATTTTTTTGCCCCTTTGGCATCAACTAAAAACATTGTTAGAAAAAACCTGGCGTACTTTCGGATTAGGGTGATTTTATTGATCTTTTAAAATATTTGGGGGTGGTTGGGGTGATTTCTACATGCACTGAGGTGTTCAGACTTTATGTTTGCCCCTTCGGCATCAATTGAAATTATAATAGCAAAAACTGGGCGGATTTTTTAATCAGGTTCGTTTTGTTGAATTTAAAAAATATTTAGGGGCAGCTTGGGTGAGTTTAATATCTGATGAGGGGTTGAAAGTGCTTCAAGAAGTTTTTAGGGTTGTACGCAACTATTTCCTGTCATAAAATATCATCTTTCATGCATTTAAAAATAAAATTATTTTTCGTTATTGATTAATGCGTTAGGAACTTCAGACTTATTGTTTAAGGGATGGTAAAACATCCTCTAAAATTAGGTCAAAACATATTCTCGCTATGTACGCTTACTCCACTTATTGTAAAGTTGTTTCATACCGTAGCAGTTGAATAAAAATCTCTATTGATTTTGGTTACTAAGAAATGATGATTTACATGTGTTACTTGAACGTTTAGGGTACAAAAACACCCCCAAAACATGCTGTATACCCACAGAATCGTTAATTTTTCTAGTCCGTGGGTATGAATCTTTTGATTCGGTACGCCTGATCGTCAAAATATAAAAGTTTTAGTCAAATCTATCATAGCGTTTTTGAGGAAAAAAACCATTTTGCTAAAATAAGCATTTTTCCATTAAAATACATGTAAAAACCGAAACTTTGGACAAGTGTTTGTCAAAAAACTTTACATCTTTCTGACATTTTTCTTTCAAATTTTCAGTTTGCAGGTTCGAAAATACAAGAAAAATTTTTGTTTAGAATTTTTTATCATAAGGCTTTTTTCTGTACATTTGGTGCGGGGTCCAAGGGACTTTTCCCAATCCGTCGGTCTGAAAAATTCTGGTGTGAAGTATGGTCTGACATGATCATCGAACAATCATTAATGAAAGATATGAAAAGTATCAGAGGAATTACTCACAGAAGAGGCTTTACAGACAGCGTACTCAATAAATGGATTTTTGGCTTGCCAGTAGCTTACCACGTATGCGAAAATTTGGAAAAGTTCTGTGGAATAAACAGTGGCAGCAGTTTTCAACGTGTTGAGCTAAGAGATTCAAGGATAAAGACGGACGAGAAACACATGGGGAAATATGTGCAATGGTTTCAGCAGCATTCTCCCTTTGCTTATTTACAGGACCTTGTTTCACTATCAAGTGGTCTAGTTGCTAATGAAGACGTAAACTGCTATAAAGCAGTGCAAATTCGAGAAGAATCATTGAAGCAAGCTGTCAAGGAAGAAGAAATGTTTGCAAATTTCACTATAAAACGCAGCAATAAAGTGAAGAATATTTCTTCATCGAATTCCAGCTTCGAAGTTGCAAATGATATCGTGCAGGTAGATACGAGACAATTATTCCAAAGAATTGTATTTACTGTGAAAGCGCAGAAGCATTTAAAGAAGTGCTTTAATCACGAACTAGCCTCTTTTCCACTTTCCGTCTTCGATGAAAAAGGTTTGATGAGAAAGACAAAAAAGTCTGCGATGTACAACATACTCGAAACCCTCGAAGATAACGAAATAGATATTTCAGAATGCACATATGTCCTTGATGGTGGAAATTTAATTCACCGCGTAATGTGGCCAAAGAAAGGCTCTTTTGCAGATGTTTATACAGCTTACATTACCCTTATTCGAAAACATTACGGCAATGACGTTGTAGTCGTATTTGATGGTTACTCAACAAATGAAGCTAGTACGAAGAGTATCCCACGTCAACAACGATTCCTGAAAAATATTTGACCGGAAATTTTATTCCAGGAAAGTACTACTGCTCCTTTACCGCTTGAAGATAAAGGATTTGAGACGTACGTTTCTACAGATGATGCTGACTTGTTAATTGTTCAGACTGCTATAACACAGTTTGATTATAATAAGTCTGTTGTAGTCGGACAAGATGTCGATCTTCTCGTTTTAATAATTGCTCTCTCTCTCTCCAGCGGATGAAGATATATTCTTTTCAAAAGAAGGGCAAGGAAATGCATTCAGCGGGTGTGATATTACGTCCTCTTTCTTTGGGTATGGAAAACTAAAAACGACTACTTTGCTCAGGAAGGATTATACTCTTGGCAAAATTTGAAGATATTGTGACGATCTTCAACAACCCTGTTTCGACACATGATGAAGTTTCAGGCGCGGGGGAGCGCTTCATTTTGACATTGTATAAGGCCTCATCCTCTGAAATTAATCTGAATGAATATAGATTTGTTTCTTTTAAAAAATCTGTGAGTCAGTCCAGTCATACTTTCCTTTCGTCTGGACTTCCGCCTACTTCTGCCGCTGCTCGTCAACACTCTTATCATGCTTTTCATCAAATCCAAATGTGGCGAGGGGTAGAACTTGACCCAGGAAAGTGGGGTTAGAAAAAAATAGTAACAGGTTATCACCCCTTTACACAACAGAAGCGCCAGCTCCAGCAAGCTTGATGAATTTGATTGTTTGCTCATGCAAAATGGGTTGTGGAAAGCGATGTGGATGCGCAAAAGCTGGCCTACGATGTTCAGGCATGTGCCTCAATTGCCAAGGTCAAGGTTGTCTTTATGCAGAAGAAAAAATAACTGATGACGAAGAAGATATAATTGAAAATTAGGCACATTATTATAAGTGAAATATCCATTCACAAGATCAAAACTTTGAAAATAAGCCCACGATACAATATGCAACTGGCACTGGCAATGTCTAACATTGGAATAGAATCAGTGGAATAGGCCTATAGAGGAGAGCACAATGAAAAGAAACGCACCAAAAACTCTACCTCAGGGGTGGTGTGGATATGAGATCCCTGTGCTTGAACGTGCACTTTAAAACAATATTAATAATGACTTTCCAAATTGATGAAATCCAAAAAAAAGTATTGTTCCTAAAAGGAAATTTTCTGTCCTACAAATTTTCTCCTATGCATTTTTGTCCAAGAACTACCCGCTTATGAGTTATGGGCCGAAATCTAAGAGCGCGAGTACATTTCGCGCAACACGCCAAAACATCCCCCCCCCACTCCTGGAGCTGATTACGCATCACCTATGGCCTGTACAGCGAAAGTACATGAGACCTTTTTTATTGCAAATTCTTTTATAAATATTTTCACTCCTATTAATTTTTGTCTTCCGACGCACCCTTTCGTATATAATAGCCAAAAACCAGCGCTACTACCCGTCAAAGGGATGTTTTTCGAATCAAGGGGTATATGCGGCGTCGATCTGATGGGGAACTTTTTTGGTATTCATTTCTAATGCGTTTTGGGCTATAAACGTCCAACACATTAAAACCACTTCTTTTTACCCCCAGGCAAACGGTAATATTGAACGCATGCATTCAACTCTAACGAATCTGATTAAAACTGCAACCGCCAAAAACTACAGAGAATGGGTCGATAAATTCAAAATACCTGAACCTTGCAATCAATACTATGAGAAATCAAACAACAGCATCTAAGAAAAGCTAGAGGACGAATTGAATTAGAACTTTCAAAACCCAAAGCAAGAGTCGATAAGAACATCATTCGGGTCCACCCTGTTTACAAAATAGGACAACTGGTAAAAGTCTTACGTCAACCAAAAACGAATAAGCTCGGCCCGTCATGGAGAGGCCCTTATAGGATAACTAAAATTTCTGATAACAATTTAGGGATTCAGATAAAAAATAAAACATCCAGAGTGCATACAGACCATAGGACACTTTATCTTTCAAATAAATGCGATAGGGATCGCGGCGATTCTGATCCTCCTGGGAATAGGCACGACGACTGAATTTGCTATAGTTAGAGGTTTTTTGACATACGTGATCCTAATTTCAGTCCTAGAAAGAGAAGAAGGTTCCCTTCAACATATTATCCCTATACCTGAAAAGATTCACAACTTCTATATGTTCATAGGACCAAATTACGTCTATGTGATAAAGTATCGAGACTCCTATATTCCGACCGACAGCTTGACCTACCCATTTTGATAGTCGGTAAAAACTGTAAGATATACAATAATGACGACATATTAGATTTATATACTGAGATAGAACAGCCCTTTTATGAATGGTTTAATGTAACCTACAATCCGAACTTCGACCAAAGTGATATCGTTCTCCTACGTAACAAACTAATTCAACTACCTGAACAAATATCTAATAACGACCTTCGATTGGAACAAATGAGCCTGAACGATACAGAGAATAAATTAGAGAATATTGCCATACACAGACATTTAAAGAATTGGAATGAAACAGGTTTATATTGGTTACACTCAACTCATGTTGTGAACTACTGTAAGTACCACAGTTCAATCACTTTTGCAAGCCGATATTGAACTTCCACCTCAAAGGGTTAGAATCTACTTTCTAGGAACAAAAAGCAGTTTCAATGAAGGACTGTCACGCTTAAGCGAATACGTGTACGTGTCATTATTCCCTTTCACTTTTACCAGAGCTCTCGCTTTCATCAGCCTACATAAGCTACACTAAAGGCCCAGTGCGGCAGTCTCTTGGTACGACACGACGAATTATAAGATCTCACTGCCAGACTTGAATAATGTGTCGCAATTCCAATCTGTTAGAATTTCTCCTTTCTGAAAAGCCTTAATTACTATTTTACGTATAACAAAGAAAATGAATTACAAAATTTTTTAATATCGGACTTGGAAAAATAGAGTACCTTATGTCTAACTTAAGTTTTTTAAACTACGAAATTTTGATTATAAAAATTAATTATTCCTGAAAATCTCAATTAGAAATAACCTTTAAACAATAAAATATCAAAATAAAAGAAATTATTTTATATTTTTTTTATGTTAACTTTGATTCACACATGTTTCACAATAAAAAGTGGCAATATGTGAGTGAATATAGTTAAAAACTCACAAAAAATGTAATGATTCTGTTGATAAGTATTTTACTTCTGCTGCGACATAGGAGATAAACATACTGGTTATTTCCAAAAACACTAAATGAAAGCATGAATCAAAAAATGATTTTAGTGATTGTTGTTTTCTTTGCTCACTGAAATATACGAGCTTAACAACAATAATCTGACGAATATGCATTTCACTAGAATATTGAGCTTTCTCTGTCGAAATGTACTTATGAATCTCAGCTATTAAAACATTCAAACACATTTCGACATCAGCAGCTTGCCTTCATGGTTGTCGTAAACATTCATCAGCACAAACCACAATCTGCTTTAGTTCATCAAAAGTAGTTTCCTGCATTCTTTATTCGGTTTGTACTCCCTGGCCAATTTTTTCACTGTCTCCAGCACTGGTTTTATCTCTATCTGCAGGGAGATCGAAGACGATTGCCTCACTGCCATTGAAAGTGGCGAAGACAATTCTAAGTTTCCCCAACTTCACAGGCTTCATGTACACGAAATCCGTCTCGAAGAAGGCTGATATATAGTCGATGCTGTGTAACAAACATGCCCAAGATGTCGAGTCGAAAGAGATTTCCTTCGAAATCGAGTTGAACAGTTTTATGACAGGTTCGAGGTTTCCATTAGACTGCAGCTCAATTCCGGTAAAAAGTTGCTTTGTATGGAAGTCATTCAACGCGTACACTGAAGCCAATAGTAGGTGATTACAGGCTTACGTGCGACTTCGCCCGCAGGTACCTCAGGTAAGCGGCGTTTCACTGTAGACCGTACACTTTCTGTGTCCATTGGGGCTGTAAATGAATCGACGGCTGCAGTGGCGTGTACTCAAGTAGAGATGAAGTATAGCCTATACTTTAGATACACTTAAGTATATATGAAATATCCCATATTTCAGCTATACTTCAGCAATGCCTTAGCTGTACTTTAGATATACTTCATCTATACTATTCCAATATACTTGAAGCATGGGATCGTCTCCTTTCCCATACATTTTTCATCATTTAGAAAGTCAGTAATTGATCACTTCCACACTTATGATTTTCGCTCGAGACCGCACGATGAGGAGCAAAATCATGTCCAGAAACAACATTTTCCTGATCAAGTGGAGATTAAAATGGAAGAAGAGGACAACGAAGAAGGTTGGCGTGGAGTGTTTGGAGGAGGAGAGGAGGGGGGGAAAATGCAGATGGACGAGAGGGCTGCAGCCATGGAGGAGATTTATCGCTCTCAACTGCGACTGTACCAGCAGATGCAGCAGCAATTGATGGAACAGCAGTGGCAACAGGAGCAGCAGTACATGTTCGAGCAGCAGTACATGCATAACCTCCAGCAACAGATTCAAACTGGCGGCTGTGCACAACAGGTAGAAGAGAGAGCCTTTTTATTATGAAATGGGATAGGTATTTTGACCAGTTCCATGCGAATGGACGCAAAATTGAGATAAAATAGTAGAGCCTTCAGAGGCTGAAAATATTATTGAGTATTTAAAAAAAGCGTGTACCGCTATTTTTAAATACCTGATGAATTTTGTCGACAGCCCTGAACATTAGGCTGGCATAACATTTAATTCGGATTTTTTTCAAAAGGAGCTGGTGATTTATTCTTTCGTCCAGCACGTCATTTAAGTTTGAAGACCCTTTGGGATCTCACTTTCAAAATCATCTAAAGTAGCGATAAGTTTGAATTAGACAAATCGTTTGTTATAGCTTTTAATACCATAAAAGGTGCTGGACGAAAGGTGCTGACACAGGAGGGTTTTAATGAAAAGTCAATTTTGAAAATTGAAAACTCAGATAATCTTTGTGTCCCGCGTTCTAAAGTGTGAGACAATCGAAGAGAAAATTACAGCATAATTCAAAATTACCACCTATGTGAGCAAGTCGCGCTAGTTATTTTTGAATTCAATAATTTCGGCATGGGCAAAGCTCCTCCTGGATATGACGGTACTATCATGATGTCGGAGTCAGGACATCGGTAAGCATTGGCGTACACATAATGTTCTATCCAGACAAAACCACTTTGAGCCGATTTTATGCTAAAAAGCAACCGCGGTTAGCCAGGAGTTTTGCATACCCTACAATAAAAGCTATGCAAACCGAGCCCATTATTGATGTTCAAATAAATGCAGTTCATGCCTATTAATACCACCTTGCAAAACTGAAGAAAAAATAGTATATGCTAATGTATCGGAAATAAAATGCAATTCATGAAATCGATTTTTCTTTAATAGTAATTTTACACCCAAAAATAGTGAAAAGGGCTCCTTCTCCGGTGGCAAAAGTGTATACCCTACTCTACAGATTTGCAAAAAGTGTTTGAAGGTAGTCGATTTTTATAAATCTAAAAACCATCAATAGGGGACATTTTATTGTAAAAATTACAGATGCATACATAAGTACAGCCATGGATGGCACATGTCTCCGATTATTGAGCGTCTTTCTAATTCCCTGAAGCGAATCTGTTTCATGTCTTATGAGTTGGAAACACGACAAACGGAAACGCTTCAAGGGGATAACTTGGTAAAAATTCATGAGCCGAATCTCTGTGTAGCTCAGGAAGTCTGCTCTGATTGTTCATCCAACGAGAATATTAATGACTCATAACAATGTTGCGGTGTCTGACAGTTAATATTCAAAAGGGGGAAGGTTATATAAGATTTTGTAGAGCACGTAACACGTGAGGGGAAAAATTTCAGTCAAAAAATTTGCATTGCGCAGAATGCAAAAGTGTTTGACCTGCAATTTATTCTCCGTAATTTGGCGGAGGTAAAATGTACGAGAATCCTTCCAAATGTTATAACGAATGGTACCAAAATCGTGTTCATGCAGGCCAGTGGTAGTAAATTTGTAGATTGCATTTAGGTAAATTTTTTCCATGTGCCGAAATATGTGTCCTTTCTGTGAATGCTCCAGTATACGGGGTGCGATTAAAAAATATCGAGACTTTTGTCGTACCGAGATGTCCAGGCGTCCGAAAAAATCAGGTGGTGAGGGAAAATTTGCCCTGGAGCTTACCCTTTCAAACGCGAAATTCCGCATTTGGCTGGCAACAGCGGTTGATTTAATATCGTTCTTCGCGTGAAGGCTCTTTTGGCGCATGGTTAGGTTTTCCGAGTTCCGAAAATGTTACGATCGTTAGACCAGCGATACGCAATCAAATTTTGCGTTAAACTCGACAAGACTTTTACTGAGACCCAGGACCTTCTTAAGCAAGCTTATGGAGATGAAGTTTGGTCCAGAGCACGAATTCACTTTTGACACAAGGCGTTCAAGGATGGCCGAGAGGACGTCGAAGACAAACAACGCTCAGGGAGGCCTTCGACGTCGAAAACGGACGAAGACGTCGACAGAGTGCGTGCATTTTTGAACATTGACCGGCGTACAAGCCCCCGCGAGATCAATGAAGAGTTAAATTTAACGTGTTACAACGTGCAACAAATTGTGACGGAAACACTGGCCATGCGCAAAGTGTGCGCGAAACTGGTCCCCAAGGTTTTGACCGACGAGCAAAAGGAATCAAGTGTGCTACTGTCTCGTGAAGTGCTGGAAATTGACGAGTAGGAAAACATTTTAGATAAAAATATCACGGGTGATGAAACATGGTGCTTCGAATACGACCCCGAATGCAAGGCCCAGAGCGCGGAATGGCACACAAGCGCGTCACCTTTCCCCAAGAAGGCACGCATGTCAAAATCAAAAGTAAAAACAATGCTGATTGTGTTTTTTGACTTTCGAGGCATTGTGCACAAAGAATTTGTACCACCTGGGACGACTGTGAACTCGGCTTCTTACAAAGAAGTGCTGGTTCGCCTCCGCAATCTCGTCGCTCGGTGTCGGCCGCAGCTTGTTGGCAAGTGGGCGCTTCACTATAACAACGCACCAGCGCACACAGCGTTCATCTGCACCTCTTACGTGGCCAAAAAGGGCATCGCAGTGTCGGGGCCCCCCCCCCCCCCCTACAGCCTAGACGTTTCTCCCCCGGACTTCTTTATGTTTCCGCTCATCAAAAAAAAGCTAAAGAGTAGGCGATTCCGGTCGATTGAGGACATTCAAAATTGTGTAACCGACGAGCTGAAAGCCATACCGGAAGACGCGTTCAAAAAGTGCTATGCGCAGTGGAAGGACCGCTACCGCCGGTGCATCGAAGCCCAAGGAACCTATTTCGGAAAATATTAAGTGTATTCGCAAGAAGATCCAATAAAATTGTTGTTACAACAAAAGTCTCGATACTTTTCCATCGCACCCTGTAGCCTCTGCCTGCTCAATAATATACAGAAAAAAATTTCTTCCCCCTAAAACTATAGGTATAATACCTAATGGTGGTTACAGACGAGCAAATAATCAGTCTGTAAAAGCCATTGCACGGTTATTAAGGGTAGAAAGAGAAATCGAAGTAAAAATCAAACATGCAGCAAGGTTTCGAGCATTCTGCCTACCAGAAGGAGCTCTAGTTGACAGGTATTACGCAGATAGTGATAAAAAGCGTCATTTATTGCAATTCCGTGGTAGCTTTTGGCATGCGTGCGTCCATTGTCACAAAATAAATCGTGTTAAAAAATTAGCGTCCCGGGAAACTCTTGACGCATGCTATAAAAGCACTTGTGCCATGCGTGAGAAAAATACGTAAAGATGGTAGCGGGATGCGTTAAAACCTCGCGACTCTATTTTTGGAGGTCGCATAGGGAGTACCGTTATTTAAAAAATGGAAGAATTTCCTGTGGGGTATCCGAAAATGTATGCGGGTGATGAGAAGTGCGAGGGTTTAGCTGGTCTTAATCATCCGAATTTCAAACAAATTGATGATTTGATCAAATGACGTACAATTTCGCCTCACAATTCATGCCATCCAGTGCTACCCGAGCAAGCGCCTGGGAAACGCGTGTTCCCTCTTTGCCACTCGTATTGTGAGTCCATCAGTCAAATCGATTGTACTCATCACGATGCACAGCGTGAGTTGGAAGGAGCATGGGTTGCGGATGAGTTAAGGAAAGCCATTGAACTCAATTATAGAGTAACAAATATTTCCGAGATATAAGAATATAAACCCAGATAACAAAATGCGCGCACAGTGTGAGCGGTATCGCTTGCATGCGTGAGGATTATCCTGCACGCATGTGTTCACCGCGCCACGCAGATGCGTCATCATATGCGACGCATTTCACTCGCGCGTCGTGAAGGTCGCACGCATGACAGTAAGAAGCGAGCTTCATGATTCTTGTAAAATTTATAATTATTTCCAAAATATTAATCATTTGATAAACAAAAAACTAGATTAATCATCATGTCCAAAAAAGAAACAGGAATTACAAAATGATTCGCAAATAAGCGTTCCTTTATAAAGCCGCGGAGCAGGCGGCCGAGACCCTTGGCCTGGACCTTAACATCAGGAGTGAGAAAGACAAGAAAAATGATTGAAAATTTTACACAAATGTAGAAGATTAGTTCTTGTCGAAGGAACTAAATTTTGCTTTCCTCAAATCATCTAGACTCAATTCAGGCACACAGGGTTTCATATTCATGTTTCAGACCGGTGTCGTTTCCACCTTAGCATACCGTATCCGCATTTTACGTCAAGATGTTCCCACCAATAGGTACAGGTCGTGTCATGCAAGCCCTAAGTACCTAGAACACATACTATCCATATCAAATAATCCACATGAACAGTAATTTTCTGAGAAACTTTTCCAGAAACTCAGAAATCAACGTCGTGAATGAAGCCTTTCTTCGAACGTGATTCAGATGTAAAACATAATTTTCCCTTTTTCTCCTCTTCGAGGCATTTTTTTACACATACTATCCAGGTGTACAACTCAAGCTTGAACGACGTAACTCCACAGCCATAATGCGGCCCTGAGAGTGCTTCGTTACCATCTTCATCGCACTTACTTTGATGGCCGCAACCCTGCCCAGTCGGAAGCTCTAAGAGAGACAGCGTCAATTGTCCAGAACGAAAAAAATCTTAACTTTCTGGAATTATGAGTGTGCTTAAACCGCAATCACTGGAAATTTTGTCTACGTCCAGTTCTCAGTGCATTTCGCGACGAGCTAAATTCGAAAAGGACTAATTCCAGCATGCCGTGTCTTTGATCGACACCCGTCATGTGGCAGATGTAGAGGACCTCATGGTTTTTTCCTACTCCACAAAACTCATCAGAGATTGAAGAAGGCCTTCATCATGCGCTTTTAAAAATCAAAGCAGGCTAGGCTGCAGCAGCTCTCTCCTGCTGAGCCACTATGTGATCGCACACCTTAGGATTATTTGCGGCATCTGCACTCTCTTGTCCCAGACATTCATGAGAACGTTTTTCGTACCCAATAGCTCACCAACCTGCTAAAGCAACCACGTTCAGAATATCTAACAATTTAAACATGATAATTATCCATTCAGAATGGGAGACAAATAATTACTACGCTACTGAACGACCTTTCATAAATTCATAACCGAAAGGGCTACATATATATCTCTTGAGAATCTAGCTATTACGTGAAACGAGTGCGAATCGAAGGAAAATCGATAACTGCGTGCGCATTCATTAATGAAAAAGAGGGGATGAACGGGTCTGATGAATGAAGAGACCCAGTCTTCACTCATTCAAACCAGCTGCGATACGCTGACAGGTCGCGAATTAGGTGCGAGAGTAACCCTTAACTGATGTTTCAGCGAAGTTCCAAGAGGATTTACAAGTGTTTGAAAAAAAAGCAAAAGCAAATTAATAAATAGAAAATTATAGAATTAAAAAGACAATTGGTTTTACCAATAGTGGGTATCATCGATTAGTAGGTGTTTGAAGGAATTGGTTCTTCTTTAATCCATTCTCATATGGAAGCTCAATAACCAATTCCCTAAAGCTTCAACTTGACAATTATGTTATCTTTTAGACTCAAGAAAAATATAAAGCAAATCAAATGAAAACTTGGGGACTACAAAGGATTTCAGGAAGATCTTTTTTTGACCCGTTTACATACGGGAGCTCAAAGATCCTTCCGTCTTAGTTCTGAAATAAAACCGACTGGTTGTTCACTATGGTTTCTAATTTAAGAAGCAAAGTCAATTAAAGTGCAAGCTTTGTTGATAAGAATTAAAATTCATTTGGATTTTTAACCTGTCTACATACAGGGGCTCATCCAATAAATTATCTGATTTATAAATAAAAATCATGTACTTTTGAAAATATGGCTTCTGATTTAAGTAAAAAAATAAATTAAAGTTCAAGCTTTGTTTGTAAGAATCGAAACACATTCGGATTTTCAACCTGTCTACATACAGGGGCTCATCCAATAAATTATCTCAATCACAAATCAGAATTATGCAGTCTTGAAAATCCACGAGATAAATTCTGAAAATTACAATTAATCCTGAACATTCAGAAACCATTGGAAAATTGGAATAAGTGGAGGACAAGAAAAATAATATTGGAAATCCGAGATAGCTAATAAAAGCCAAATTAGGTCAATTAGGGAAGCTCACAATTCTCTCGTTCGCTTTTGAGTACCCACACCTCATTCAAATGAACTGAAATTTAGCCTTAGACAACTGAAATGAGACCTAAAACAGAAGATGCTATTATTGATACTGGTTCGATAGATAGTTACGTCTCAAGAGACTTTATCAATAAAAACTATTTTGAACTAAAGGGATTAAAGATCGAAGAAAGTAAAGTTGCGATTGGTTTAAATCAAGAAATGGTATTTTTTCCCAGAGTTTCCCTTATAATTATTGGTACTAATCAAATCTTTCGTTTTAGGTTCATCGCTCTACCAGTATTGGTGCCGACGTGCATACTCGGAACCAATTTCCTGGCCAGAACAACTTGAATCCGTCGAAAATCGAACAGTCACAGATTAATCTCTATGACTACGATTTAGCGACACATGTGAATTAACAAGTAACTATCGAAATTGAATAAGAGATTCAGATTTGCCAAAAAGTAATTGATTTAGAAAGAAAAAGTAATAAATAATGTTACAACGTGAACAACTGGCAGTGCCACCTATTTTAGCCTCCTCACCGATAAACTCGACGAGATCCTTCAGAAGAAAGACGACTGCCATCGCAAGACAGCCTTCGTCATCTTTCATTACAACAAGCCTTGAAGCACAGGTTTTTCAGCTTTCTGAACAAGTAGACAGCCTTACTACCAGCTCGCGTCAAGGCCGGAACTCAAATTAATGACAGCGTCTACGCAGAATCTCACAAAACCACGTCAACAACAAAGTTAACTATTGGTACCACTCAGAATTAGGCAATAATGCGAAGAAATGTTCAGCTGTTTGTAAATTTCTTGAAAATTAGTCCGAGAGACATTAGCGACTGAGCATGACTCTCAAACCACATCTCGCCGCCTTTTTGTTACAGGCAGTGCCTCTTGGCTAAAATTCCTTATAGACAAATTTACATGTTCCTGCACTCCTATTCTCGAAGCTGAGATTTGAGCTTGATCCGGTAGGTTACCAACTTTATGTAGCAACTGAAACACCGATCAAGGCGTTTGGGTTTTGACCTCAAAAGCTTATCCTCGGTTTAATACAAGATTTTAACTGGTGTTTCATCAACATTTATTTTCAAATTCTTAGCCAATTTCTAGCGATAATCAAACCAGATGGCGCTCTTAACTTATCTAATCATCCTCAGCATAATTTTTTGTAGACGATGCCCGGACCACCTCTCTCGAGTAGAGCGAGACTGATTGCTCTGGAAAATCTAAAAATAGCTGAGGCTCAAAGCTTTGACAGTGCGTGGTCTTCCCTTTTTATCTTGCACTTGAGAAATAGCGTAAAAAGCGACCAGACAGTGGTTTCAGAAGACGTGAACTTCTTTTCTCCATCCTGGACATTGAGGATCTTCTCGTCGCTTCTAACTACAAAGAACAACACCTTCAATACCTAAATATTCTATTTCAGCGATTTCAGGATCATGGATTGGTCATTAACTTGGGCCAGTTACACTTCGGAGTAGTTGAAGTCGAATCACTTGGTCATACACTCTTTGAACGTGACATCAAACCTGTCCCTGCCAAAGTGACAGAAAGCCTCGACTTCCCGAAATCAGAAATGATTAAGTAGCTGCGCGGTTTCTCCTTTAGATTGATTTCTAACGAAAATGCATAAGAGCTAGTCCTGACAGCCTCCTAACATTGCTTAATGATTAGAATTCAACATCGCCTAACTAACGATAAGCTTGAAAAAGACCTTCACTAAGTACAAGCAGGCGCTTGCACAAACAACTTACCTTGTCCACCTCACCATCAAAGCAGATTAAGCAATCTTCACCATTACTTCCAACCACGCCATCGCATCGGTGCAGTCTTGCACCAAGACGCTGCTTACGTAGCAGTTAAACACTTCAAACACACCTTCGAAGGTCGACATGTGATTATATATTCCTATCACGAAACCACTGCTGAACGCTTTAAAATTGTCTATAGAACAAGCGACACCTCGACAATTCCATCAATTGGACTTTGTTGTCCAATTCACGCCGGACTTTTGCCATATTATGGCAATAAGCGACATAGTTTCTGACAGACGCGATATCATAGACTGTCTCAATCCGCAACCAAGCAAGATCATAAGCTTAGGATGAAGGCCTTCCATTTCTTCTCCATTTTTGTACCACGTTACTCCAACTTCGGCAAATTAATTTTCAAGACACAAGTCTATATTGTGACATCTCATCGAATATGGTACGTCGTTATTTTTTCAGGACACGACGATAAGTAATATTGTTGACTCATTCAACTCGCTTTCTCACCGAGGAAGAACAGTATCACAGAAATTGATTGCTCAACACTACTTCCGGCCATCAATAAAAAAGGACTATTTTACGTGAACCAACCACTGTATCCAGTGCTAGGCCAGTAAAGTCTCTCGCCGCACAGCGTAACTTTCTGGCGCGTTCGAGTTGCCAACTCTGCCCTTCGAGAACATCCATATATAAATTAGTTCTCGGAATAAAGTACCTGAGAACAACACCTTGCCATCCAAAAGTGAATGCTATCGTCAAAAGACTGAACGAACTACCCAAAGTAGCACTTCCTTGCAACAATGACTCGTGGATTAATTCTCTCCACGCTGTACTACTACGCATTTCTATGGTGAACTCATTCAACTCCCAGATGCATTCTTTACTCCTTTTTCCCTCACCTTCATAGCTCCTGAATTCGGTCACAACCTTAAAAACCATTTTCATAACCTTTCAAGGCACAACAAGTACTTCATTGTACTTATCAGGTAGACCGCCTTAAACCTGCCTTGATTTTCTAGTACGACAAACAACAACGACAATTGCCTCACAAAAAGCATCTCCAAGTTCTTTAGCCTCACAAAACCCGTCGCCAAAGCGCGATCGTGTTGACATCTAATTCTCCTGTGAACACATTCTCTTTTCTCATTGGAAATACTATCATTTCATCCGATTGTACCCATATTTTATTGATTGGTATTTTATTGTTAATTTTTCATTGAACAAAAATACTGAGAAGGAGGGACTTATGGCCATTGCTACAAACCCACACACACACTACTTCGCGTACACACGCACAAGCACGATTTATGTGAGAAAGGATATTGATTTTATCAGCCTAACTAAGATCTGTACCAAGAAACTAGAAGCTACTAAAATTGAACTCCAAAGAGGAAGGAGACGAGAACCCATGATGATATGCTCAGCATACCAGCCATAAGAATCTCTGGACCTGCACCAATCAGAAGAGTGGAGATGATTGGTGAACAACTGCACTTTAAAACGATGACTTCTGATCATTGAATGTGATGCGAATGCGAATTATACAATATGGAACAGTGAGAACATCAACAAAGTACCTTTTAGACTACGTTTTAATTACCGATTTGAACATAATGAATCGGGGAAATTCTTTTGTGACAACTAGATAGCAAGAGGTTCTTGATTTAACCACATTCTTTATACCCGTCAGCGAATCATTCAGGGATTGGCACGTATCACTGGAGAGATCCTTATCAGATCACACGCATATATGCGTTTTCTTACAGCTGACAAGTCCCTCTCTGTCCCTCTAATATCAGGAAACCAGACAGGGACTAATGAAATGCAGTCGGTTTGTAGGATTTTTCTGGAGGGTGAATTGATAGGATATTCAAAATACACCTGACACTGCGAAAGTCCAGAGAGCCTTACAGGAAAACCCTACATGTCATCTGATGACATTTATCTTACTAACAGATGACAAGACAAGAATGACTAGCGAAATCCTCGAACACCTCAGGCCAGTGGAGGTGACTGGATGGTAGCTAGACGGATAATGACACAATCAAAATCAGGTGGGTCGTTCAGCGCTTTGACCTATTTGGCCGTTGGGGACGAAGGCATCTTTCCGGCGATGATTCAAAAAGGTCAAAGGTCATATCGTAGTCTAGGAGAAACTCTTACTATGAGGTCAAATCATTCAGACTGACACACTCGTTATTGACAATTTGATTTGTAAATTAAATAAATTAGGTTTTTAAAAATGAAGGGTAGGAATGCAAAAGGAGTCAAGCGCCATTTTTCACTTTTTTCAGGAGAGACTAAAAACATGTTGTAAATTCAGCGGGACCATTTAAGAAAAAAATAAGAAAGTTCTTTCGAGATACTTTCATGCTCTATCGAACCAAAAAAAGGTTGCTCACAAAATTTCATCCGGTTTCGAGAAAATGAATGAAACAGGTCACGTTTCGAGGTTAGGTTTCGGGTCCGTATCGAATTTTAACATCTTTCAACATTAATTGTGGAATCAATTGATTTCCAAAAATTTCGTTTCAAAAAAATCACGCAGTTTCGCGAAATTTGGAAATCCAATTATGACTTCGAAATTGCGTAAAACTGACATCTCAACTTCAAATGACGATAGCAGTAATAATTTTGCATATTTCCCAAAAATGAGGAATTGGGTTTTAGGTTTTTTATTGCTGCACGGAAGGGACCCAATAGTAATTGAAAATAATTAGCCAGTGTCGAGAAAAATGAAATTTTATTTTTTACTCTAAGGCTAGAAAAGCTTCTCGGACTGTGAACTCAAAAACACAAACCAAACACACGTGTCCGTTCGTCTGCTACAATCGTGATTTCTTGATACTGCGCAGCCGCGACGATCGATCGGGATCAAGTACACATTGGCGCTTGACCCCTCTAGCTGTTCTTTTTTTAGTGAGAATTTTGGAAAATGATCCCCCAAAAAAATCCTTTGGCAGGCATATGTAATAGAATTTATCTGATTTTTTGAGCTAATGAACCCGATTTCAAAAATTTGGCGCTTGACTCCTTTTGCATTTCTACCCTTCAAATAAGGTTATATAGATGACCTTGTTATCCTGGTAACAGGTAAACGTGAGGGCACTCTAGTTGAACTCATGAAAATTGCTCTCAACATTGTTGAGAATTGGTACAAGAACCACGGCCTATCCATCAAACCGGATAAAACTGAACTCATGATCTTTACGAGACTGAGGCCAAAGCAGCCTTTTGGACCTGCAGAGACCCAATCGGAAAAACTTCAAGACTTGAACCCACAGTAGTTTTCTGTTTATATACAGTAATTACACCGGCACACAAAAAAAACACTTTTCTGTTCTACAGATGCGACACATATATTCCCATGTATTCTGACCCGCTGAGCATGAATCCGTGGTCCGTTTGACCCCAGCACATCTGAGTCAAGGGCATTTGAAGGTCAAACGGACAGAAAAGTCACTTGGATGAAGATAACTACCATAATTTATGTTTTTTGGGTCGCTGAATCCGAATCCGGGGTCCATTTGGACTCAGCTAGTCAAGGTCAAGGTCATTTTAAGGACAATTTCATTCATTCCACTAAAAACAAATTTCTGACTGCAAATTCTGAAAGAACGGAAGATTTTACGTCCAGATATGTATGTTATTATTTTTTCGTGACGACCTGTTTAAGTCATTTTATTTAAATATATAGATGATTCATATGAGTAAATGGTAAATGGGCTACATGGGACTAAGTGGGACTAATGGGTCGCTAAGTCTGAATCCGAGGCCCGCTTGACCCCACGGTGCCAAGGTGAAGGTCATATCAAGGCCATATCAAAGTTAGATCGAAAGAAAAATGTTTTACCGATCCAAAATTTGACTTCTACATGTGAGTAAACTTTCCCTGGCGTCTCGATATTTTTCTGCTTTTACCCACGCTTGTAAGGAACTTTTGACAGCTCTAACGATTCGGCAAGTGAGCTTGTATGAAACCGCCCTTATCCGATTTGCCTGTTACACCAACGATCAGCTAACTTCACTTGAGCGAGCAAAGCTAGTGGCTTAAATTTTTAAAGACGATGGTGACAACTTTTATGAGAACAAAAGACAGTTTCTGTAGGAAGTTACCTGCAACACCATTTACCCGAAGTTTTTTTTGTGCTCCACGTGGTGACGGCGGAAAACGGATTTTTTTCTTGCTTTTCATTTTTCGGCTAAGCCCTGTGTTGAAGGCATTGTGCCGTCATGACTGGCACGAGAGAAAGTACGATGCAGGGTATTGGACGCCCAGTATCGGCGATTGGTCAGGGTGAGGAAACGGGCCCGCAATCGTCGTCATCCAGCTACCGCCACCCTTCATTGGTTGGTGATTCAACTGATAAAGAATATGAAGCTACAGCAAGTAATCATGTTTTTACCAGCCATGACTGCAACAGCGATAAAAATGTTTTTTGCTACGCTTGTAAAAAGTATGAAGTCATCACTTGCCGTAGGTCAATGAATGAGCAATGTAGAGACATATATCGTCAATGTTATAAAAGAGAAATTTCCCTTCAAAATGAAACATTTGCTCCAGATAGCATTTGCAGTGCTTGTTACACTATGCTTTTACGTTGGAATAAAATGAAAAACAATAAAATGTTAAAATAATCCTCACCGGTAATATGGTCAATACCTCAATCAGAAAAAGACTGTTATTTTTGCAACACAAAAGTTAAAGGATTCAACGTTAAAAACAAATCAAGAATATCTTATGCAATAGTGTCTTCTGTCATAACTGCAAAGTCTAATCAAGAGTCTACTATCGAAAATATGGATACGAGCTCAATGATAAATGAAGCTTCGACAAATAAAGAGACAGATAGAGAGGTTATGTTAGACGGTGAAGAAGAATCTGATGATTGCTCATACGGAGACCATGAAAATGAAGAATATGTGCCAAAATTGCGGAGAAAGCAAAAAAATGAATCTATAAGACTATTCAACCAAGATAGTTTAAACGATTTCATCAGGAGCACGGGTCTTCCTAAAGATGCTTCTGAATATATGGCTGCTGAGTTAAAGAGCCGTGGAATGGTAGAACAGGGGACGAAGTCATCTTTCTACAGGAATCGAGAAAAGAAGTTCCGTCAGTACTTCAATAAAGATGAAGAAGGTGTGTTGGTATATTGCAGAGACGTTAACGGTTTGATGAATGAACTAAAAAAGGATGTTTACGTTCCAGAAGAATGTAGACTGTTTATAGACTCGTCAAAACAAAGTCTTAAGGCAGTTGTGTTTAACAATGGAAATGAGTACGCAAGTCTACCAATAGCGCATTCAACAAAATTAACAGAAAGTTACGAAAGCGTCCAATATGTATTGGAGAAAATTGAATATGACAAACATAAGTGGCAAGTTTGTGGTGATTTGAAAATCATAACCATTCTCCTTGGTCAACAATCAGGATATACAAAGTATCCCTGCTTTTTGTGTTTGTGGGATAGCAGGGATCGCACGAATCATTACAAGAAGAAGGTTTGGCCAATAAGAGAACAAATTGAACCTGGAAATCATAATGTACTTCAACAACCTTTAATTGATCCATAAAAAGTATTGCTCCCGCATCTGCACATTAAACTTGGACTTATGAAACAATTCGTCAAAGTTTTGAATAAAGAAGGAACATGTTTTCAGTACTTGACAAATGAATTTCCTTGATTAAGTGATGCTAAATTGAAAGAAGGAGTATTTGATGGACCTCAGATCCGTAAAATGTTTTACGACGAAAATTTCATCAAGACAATGACAGGCTTAGAAAAAGCTGCTTGGCTCAGTTTTCGAGATGTTGCTCAAAACTTCTTAGGAAATTACAGAAGTAATGACTACAAAGCAATCGTAGCAAATATGGTGAGGAACTATCGACGCTTGGGATGTTTGATGAATCTCAAACTTCATTTCATGGACTCTCATATTAGCTATTTCCCTGAGAACTTAGGCGATTACAGCGAAGAGCAAGGGGAGCGTTTTCATCAAGATCTACAAGACGCTGAACTTCGATGGCAAGGAAAATGGGACGTGAATATGTTGGCTGACTACTGATGGCTGCTAAAGAGAGATCAAGTACCTGGCGATGAAGATGGTGATAGTTCGAAGAGAACTAGAAATCCACTGCATAGATCCTTTGACAATAAAAGAGAACGTTATAGGCGAAAGAAAGAATAAACGCTATTCCAAAAGGCCATACCGTAACTCTCGTTTAGTCCTGATTCGTTGGGTTAAAGGAGATTCAGATTCGAATTCAGCTACCCTTAAAACATGTAAAAGTCAAATTTTGGAACAGTGACACATTGTTCTTCAGATCTAAGTTTGATATGACCTTGATCTGACCTTGACCTTGGCGCCCTGGGGTCAAATGGGCCTCGGATTCAGGCTTAACGACCCCCACAACATATTAGTATGGTAGTCTAGTCCAATGTAGCCCATTTACCATTTACCCATATAAATCATCTATATATTTAAAGGAAATGACCTTAACATGACCTTAGAGGTCGTCATGAAAATATAAAAGCATACACATCTGGACGTAAAATCTTCCGTTCTTTCATAATCTGCAGTCGGAAATTTGTTTTTAGAGAAATGAACGAAATTGACCTTGAAATTACCTTGACTTCGACTCGCTGAGTTCAAATGGACCCCGGATTCGGATTTAGCGACCCAAAAAACATAAATTATAGTAGTTATCTTCACAAAAAATACTTTTCTGTCCATTTGACCTTCAAATGCCCTTGACCTAGATGTGCTGGGGTCAAACGGACCACGGATTCGTTCTCAGCGGGCCAAAATACATGGGAATATATGTGTCGCATCTGTAGAACAGAAAAGTGTTTTTTTTTGTGTGCCGGTGTTATCAGACATTTGAGGCACCTAGAGCAAGAGTCGGAAAATTATCAATGTGCAGGAAAAGTGCGATCAAAAAATAGTTGGAGCAAGAAAAAGAGAAGTTTCGTTCACCTGTAAAGACGAACAGAGTGAAGTTGGAGGAAAAGACCGACAACGGAGTCGCTCTTTTCCTCGGACTTTATGGTGTTCGTCTCTACCGCGAAGCAAAACTTGTCTTTTTCTTCCTCCAACTAATTCGATTTCCATCTATTCGCAAAGGGTTGTCATTCAGTTCTTCAGCTTTCACAGAATATTTAGAGAGTGTTTAAATACCTGTACAGAATCGATGAGCTGAAATAAGTTTATGTATCGGTTTGATAAGTTCATGTTTCAATTAATGCAAAAATGTTTCTCTAAACTGGCTTTTGAATTGTTTATTAGTGATAGAATTTCAGACACTTCACACGATTTTTTTAAATTTGGGAAAACGTCTATGACGCTTTAATAATTATAAATTTAAATAAATAAATAAATGAAATGAAAAATAAATAAAATATAAATATTTATCAAATAAATATTCAAGAGATTCCAAAATTGTACGATACTAAACGAAGTTGTACCTCGAAAAAAAAAACAAGTCATTTAAGCAGAAACTTTTATTAAAAAATGTACGCTGTCAACTGGCATGTCCGATTGGTTTTCCTTACCATTTTTCCACTCAGATTTCCAATTGAACCGTCCAATTATGAATCCAATTGGTTTCTCACAGCAGAGAAGACACAGAAAATACATTAAATCACAAGAAATTCATCAAACAGCACATTGAAGTACAAAAAAAATTAGAAGTACAAGAAAGTAAAACTACACTGCAGTCCCGCTTCACCAGCCGTGTCGGGGGTACCCTCAGTGGCCTCGAGGGTGAATCGGGACTCTCCAAACCGTAAACAATCAGGACTGTATGATATGAACCATTCTTGTCAAAGTTTTGTCCCAAAAAATATTTTCTTTGTATTTTTGCCATTTTGGTTTTATAATATCTTAATGAAAGTGGAAATGCTTGTGCTGAAAAATCAAACTTCATCAAAGTACCTTGTTATGAGTATATACGTACATGTAACAGGGTGGCCATTTTAATGGAAGAAAAAAATGTGCGGTCATTTCCCGGGTTTTCTCGGTTTGCAAACATTTTTCACGGTCAATAAAATTAAAAAATTTGAACTCTGAAGCTGAACATTTTTCCATTTGAAAGAATAAATAGAAACTACAAATTAAAGCACTCAAAGTGGAACTCTTGAATTTTGAACTTTCTAATTGAAGTTTAAGTTTTTGATTTCAAAAATTTTGTATTCAAATTATCAATAATTTACACGTATAAAATAGAAGGTTCTAACACTTTTCAATCACACAATTATAAATGAAATGCAAATAAAATGCAAAATTTAGAATTTCTAACTTTTATAAATTATGGAGTTCGAAAATTCAAATTAAATTTCAAAATTATAAATCCACGGTGTAATTTTTAATGTTCAAAACTAAAGAATCAATCAATGCACTTTAAAATTTTCGAATGTATATTTTCGCAAGTTAGAAGTTAAATTCTTTTCATTTCATATAGTTAAAAAATCTTTGAAAAGCTTCAAAGTTTTATATCCAAATCTTGAGAAATCTAGAAGTTGTTAAAAAATTTTTCAAATTTAAAATTATTTTTTTATAGTTGGGAAAACGTCAACGACACTTTTTCGTCGGTCTATACATTTTTTCCACAAATGATTTGATAATTTTCAAGAAAAATTCGTGTTTCAGCGAGGTTTTAAGATTTATTATCATAATATACTTAGGTAAAAACATTTTTTGTTACTGTAAAAATTTCGATAAGCAAATTTTGAAGAAAAAACTTTTTTCCCACAGCGTTATAGGCATCAATAAAAACAACTAAATTTGTTATTGTACAAATGTCAATAGCAAAATTTTGAAAGCAAATTTTCAAAAATGTTTTCCCCACCACGTTGCAGTCTCCAATAAAAACATTTACTAAACTAAAAATACTAAAAAATAATAAACTGAAAATTTGTTTCAAACATTTTTTCTTTCAAAATTTTGCTATAGAAGTTTGTACAATAAGAAATTTAGTTCTTTTTATTGAATCCTACAACGCTGTTTTTCTCGAAGCCTGTAGCGTGGTGGGAAATTTTTTTTTCAAAATTTTCTTATCGAAATTTTTACAATAACATAATTATTTGTTGTTATTGAAGCCTACAGCGCTGCGGGGGGGGGGGGCCTGGTGAATTCCCTCAAAATTTCATATTTTTTTTAATTTTGCTATTCAAATTTTTACAATAACAAACTTAGTTGCCTTTATTGAAGCTGTGAGGGGAAAAAATTTATCGAAAAATTTGTTTCCAAAATTTTTACTATAACAAATTTAGTTTTTCTTTATTGAAGCCTATAACGCTGTGCGGGATAAAAAGATCGTATCGAAAAATTTGTTTTCAAAATTTTCCTATCGAAATTTTTACAATAACAAATTTAGTTGTTTTTAATTAAGCCTATAACGTTGTACGGACAAAAAAATTTTCTCGAAAATTCGTTTTTTCCCCAGAGCGTTGAAGGCTACAATAAAAAAAAACTAAATTTGAAGGGTAGAAATGCAAAAGGAGTCAACCGCCAAATTTTCGAAATCGGGTTTATTAGCTCAAAAAATCAGATAAATTCTATTACACATGCCTGCCAAAGGATTTTTTTGGAGCATCATTTTTCAAAATTTGTGTTCTTGTGTTCACAGTCCGAGAAGCTTTTCTAACCACGAAGTAAAAAATCAAATTTCATTTTTCTCGACACTGGCTAATAATTTTTAATTACTATTGGGTCCCTTCCGTTCAGCACTGAATAACCCAATTTCTCATTTTTTGGAAATATGCAAAATTATTACTGCTATCGTCA
>CAKNXH010057415.1:51888-73194 GCA_932178445.1 Andricus quercusramuli
TACAGAAATAGAATATACCTACATTGCATAGTTTATAAGAGAATGTAGTACACTACTGTGCAAAAGTTTCTAGACTTATCTTTTTCAATACTTCATAAAAGCACTCTAGTTGTAAAAATATTCAACTCTAAATATACTTCCAATTACTACATGAAACCTGATAAAATTATATGTACACCTAATGTTCTTAAATTGAAAGCGATATATTAATTTGATTAGAAGTTCTTAAAAAAATTACAAATTTTAATGTTTCCGAAAAATGTTAATAAATCAAAAAGCAATTAATATTTTTTAATCTCTTTGCACTAGTTTTAAAGATAATTTTCTTAATTATTTTAATGACTTGATAAGATATTTCTAGAATTTTTCCTTTGATGCAATCAAAACCTAAGCTTAATTTAAAGAACTTATCAATATTGATATAAAGTCAGGTTTTCATAGCTGAATTAAAACAAATTAATAGAACATTATTCTAACAGACTTGCAGAAAATTATCTTCAAAATTAGCCCAAAAGCAATAAAAGATTGGTTATTTCCGAATTTATTGATATTTTATTGATATTTATTGATATTTGACGTTTTTTCAAACAACTTCTAATAAAATTAACACGTATTGGCTTTCATTTATGCCCATAAAATGGGTACTTTTATCACCTTTTATGGAATAATTGAGAGAAAATCTACAGTTCATTATCATTAAAACAAGGGTGCTTGTTCAACCTATTGGAAAATAGATGTCCAGAAACTTTTGCACGACATTACATAATTATAAGAGAAAACAAATTTTTATACTCCTACATGCGCGTGAGTTATTATTTGCTTTGTGTAAGATTTGAATTTCAGTTAACGTTTACCGAATATCTTTACACATAAATCTGTCTTGGGTCGTAGTTTAGGACGCACGTGATGTTTTTTTCAACATTTTTCTATAGAAATTCTAACAATAACAAAATTAGTTGTTTTTATTGAAGCCTACAACGTTGCGGAGGGGAAAAATTCCCTCAAAATTTCTTTTTTTTTTTAATTTTGTTATTGAAATTTTTACAATAACAAATTCAGTTGTTTTTATTGAAGCTGTGATAGAAAAAAATTTCATCGAAAAATTTGTTTTCAAATATTTTACAATAACAATTTTTTTATTGAAGCCTATAACGCTCTGCGGAATAAAAAGTGGTATCGAAAAATTTGTTTTCAACATTTTGCTATCGAAATTTTTACAATAACAAATTTAGTTATTTTTAATGTTGCCTTTAACGCTGTGGGGAATGAAATTTCTCTCGATAATTCGTTTTTTCCCCAGACCGTTATAGGCTTCAATAAAATAAAATGAATTTTTCATTGTAAACATTTTGAAAACAAATTTTTCGGTAAAATTGTTTTCCCTCACAGCTTCAATAAAAACAACTAAATTTGTTATTGTAAACATTTCAATAGCAAAATAAAAAAAAAGTAATGTTGCGAAAATTTTTCCCCTCACAGCGTTATAGGCATCAATAAAATAACAAAATTCGTTATTGTAAACATTTCAATAGTAAAATTGAAAAAAAAGACATTTTGAGAAAATGTTTCCGCCTGCAGCGTTGTAGGCTTCAATAAAAACAACTAATTTTGTTATTGTAAAAATTCCAATAGGAAAATTAAAAAAAAAAAATTTCCCTCCACGTTGCAGGCTTCGAGGAAATTTTTTATTTCCCCACAGCGTTGTAGGATTCAATAAAAATAACTAAATTTGTTATTGTACAAATTTACATAGCGGAATTTTGAGAAAAAAAAGTGTTCGAAACAAATTTTCAGTTTATTATTTTTTAGTTCTTTTAGATTAGTAGTTGTTTTTATTGAAGCCTGTAACGTGGTGGGGAAAAAAATTGAAAACACATTTTTTTTTAATTTTGCTATTGACATTTTTACAATAACAAATTTAGTTTCTTTTTAATTTTTTGATTCTGTTGTTTTTATTGAAGAATTCCACTTCTAATTTGCGAATTGTTCATTTCAAAAAATTTTAATTATTCATTTTTCAATGTTTCATTGTTTCTACCTTAAAATTGGTTAAAATAATATACTTTCGAAAATGTTAAAGTGCATTGATTGATTCTTTAATTTTGAACATTAAAAATTACACCGCGGATTTATAATTTTGAAATTTAATCTGAATTTTCGAACTCCATAATTTATAAAAGTTAGAAATTTTTAGTTTTGCATTTTATCTGCATTTCATTTAAAATTGTGTGATTGAAAAATGTTAGAACCTTCTATTTTATACGTGTAAATTATTGATAATTTGAATACAAAATTTTTGAGATCAAAATCTTAAACTTCAATTAGAAAGTTCAAAATTCAAGAGTTCCACTTTGAGTGCTTTAATTTTTAGTTTCTTTTTATTCCTTCAAATGGAAAAAGGTTCAGCTTCAGAGTTCAAATTTTTTAATTTTATTGACCGTGAAAAATGTTTGCAAACCGAGAAAACCCGGGAAATGACCGCACATTTTTTTCTTCCATTAAAATGGCCACTCTGTTATATGTACGTACATACTCATAACAAGGTACTTTGATGAAGTTTGATTTTTTAGCACAAACATTTCCACTTTCATTAAGATATTTTAAAACCAAAATGGCAAAAATACAAAGAAAATATTTTTTGGGACAAAACTTTGACAAGAATGGTTCATATCATGCAGTCCTGATTGTTTACGGTTTGGAGAGTCCCGATTCACCCTCGAGGCCACTGAGGGTACCCCCGACACGGCTGGTAAAGCAGGACTGCAGTGTAGTTTTACTTTCTTGTACTTCTAATTTTTGTTGTACTTTAATGTGCTGTTTGATGAATTTCTTGTAATTTAATGTATTTTCTGTGTCTTCTCTGCTGGGAGAAACCAATTGGATTCACAATTAGACGGTTCATTTGGAAATCTGAGTGAAAAAATGGTAAGGAAAACCAATGGGACATGTCAGTTGACAGCGTACATTTTTTAATAAAAGTTTCTGCTTAAATGACTTGTTTTTTTTTCAGGTACAACTTCGTATAGTATCGTACAATTTTGGAATCTCTTGAATATTTATTTTATAAATATTTATATTTTATTTATTTTTTATTTCATTTATTCATTTAAATTCATATTTATTGAAGCGTCATAGACGTTCTCCCAAATTTAAAAAAATCGCGTGAAGTTTCTGAAATTCTATCACTAATAAACAATTCAAAAGCCAGTTTAGAGAAACATTTTTGCATTAATTGAAACATGAACTTATCAAACCGATACATAAACTTACTTCAGCTCATCGATTCTGTACAGGTATTTAAACACTCTCTAAATATTCTGTGAAAGCTAAAGAACTGAATGACAACCCTTTGCGAATAGATGGAAATCGAAATAGTTGGAGGAAGAAAAAGACAAGTTTTGCTTCGCGGTAGAGACGAACACCATAAAGTCCGAGGAAAAGAGCGACTCCGTTGTCGCTCTTTTCCTCCAACTTCACTCTGTTCGTCTTTACAGGTGAACGAAACTTGTCTTTTTCTTGCTCCAACTATTATTTGATCGCACTTTTCCTGGACATTGATAATTTTCCGACTCTTGCTCTAGATGCCTCATTTTATAACGTATGCCTTATTGATCTGGATGCTAAGAACTTGTTTGGTTATTTCCAGTATTTTACATATCAATTAGTAGAGCAATGATAGCGGAGGCGTACAGACTTTCCCTAAGGAAGGGTTATAAAAATACCGAGTTGTTTGACCTGCATAATACAGGGACAAGTGTATTGACAGGAGATGAAATCCTTTCCAAGAACTCTGATAACATGCTAAAAGGATACACTTGCCTCTAAGACTGGAGTATTTGGGCTGAAGTCCAGTGCTGAAATATCCATAACATTGGACAAATCTCCTATCAAATATCAAGGTGAAATTGTGGCCATTGAGGCCTGTGTAGAGGAGATTCGTGAATGTGGGTTTCTTGATCACCACATTTAGATATGCACTGAAAGCCAAGTTGCTGTAAAAGCCATCCTTTCGGAAGAGATTATATCCAGACTGCGCTGGAGCTGTTTCAAAGAACATCTCGAAGTATCCAGTGAAAACTGGAACAATCTGATCTGGGTTTTTGGGTACGAGAATATTAAAGGTATGCTGCAGCCAAGCATTCTATTGAAAAGTGGCACTTGGACGAAAACATGATGTATTGAGAGGAGAACGAAGGAATGATATCCTATAGAAAATTTATCAATACATTATTTTTGGGAAAGTAAAAAAAGTCTCAAACTTGAAAAGAATGCAAGTGAAAGTACTATGGAAGAAATTCTCACGTATGCTACTAAAGTCTAAACCTTGAAGTGAAGTATCTAGAAGATCACATCTGTAAACAGCGTGACTTCAAAGAAATTCTCTATACTGTAATAAACGTATATATGGAGGAAACCGGCCTGATGTATAATTACTAGATCGAAGGATATAATACAATAGATTAAATAAAGATAGACTGGGACATCTAGGTCCCTGAGCACTGAGTAGACATCGAAGGCGCAAGACGTATGATGTCTACGTTGCAACAGTCCTTATCTACGGTTAATTAAGTTCCTTAACGTATGTATCTTTTGTCGCTATATATTTGACAGGACATCGAAAGGTAAGAGGCTGTAAAAAATTAAGTGAATGAGAAAAAAAAGTGAATTCTGAAAAAATGCAAAAGAATTTAAGTGAACACAAACTAATTGATAAATCCCATTTAATTCAGACTGATTTAAGGAATTCAAAAGAATGTACGCTAACTCATTAAACTTCAGAATAATTCAAGTGAGTTCAACATAATCCAAAAAATTAACCAAAATTCGATTCAACTTACTAGAAATGAAGCGAATTCAGAATTGTTTAAAGAAATTTCAAAGAATTAACGTGGATCCAAAAGAACCATAAAGGTAAAAAAGAATCAAGTGAATCAGTAAAATTACAGTGAATTTGAAGAAATGCTAAGGAATTTATATGAATTCCAAAGAGTTCAAAGATTAGATACAAAAACTCCAAATAAATTCTGTCGAATGTGAATTAATTCACAAGAGTTCAAAGAACCTACAAGAATTCAAATACATTCGAAAAAGTTAAAGATAATTTGAGAGAGTTCAAAAAAATCCAAAGAATAATTAAAAATTTCATTTCATTTAGAAACAGTAAAACGAATTCAGGAGTGTTCAATTGAATTCTAAAAAAGTAGAGTGAATTCAAGAGAGTTTTGAGGAATCTAAAGAACTGACAATTCAATTTAGCTCAGTAGAACTGAAATGAAATCAGAGGAATTCAGGGAAATTCTAAAAAATTCGAGTCAACTCAGAAGATTCTAACTAATTTTGAAAATTCAAGTTAAATCTGTACAATTTTTGAAAATATAAAGGAATAAAATAATGTTTGAAAATGTTAGTTAATTCAGTTGAATTGACGTTAACTGAAAAGGATTTAAGTGAATTCATAAGAATTCTAGTGAATTTAACTCAGGATTCAACTAAGAATGAAGTAACTAATTTAATCAGTTACTATGACTTTTGCTTTTCAATTCGACAATAATTTGTAGAAATTCAAAGCGAATTCAAAATACTTCAAAAAAATTTCAAAGAGTTGAAAATTCGAAAGAATGCAAAGTGAGTTTAGAAACAGATCCTCTCAGAAATACAGAATATTTTAAAATGTAGTTTCTATTCGACCCATACGTTACAGCAACGAAATAATCACAATTTGTTTAGGCAATCACATTATCATCACCTATGAGAAGGTATTAGTTGTATGTAAAAATTGGCTTCGCTAATTTTCATTAAATCACCACGTCTTGAGACCCCATAGGTCAGAAGAAAAGGGTTTCATGATGGTGTATGTCTATCCGTAGTCTTCTGTAGTCTGTATACTATAGTTTGTAGTCCGTAGTCTCTCTAGCCTGTAGGGACAATAACTTTCGAAACAATTGTTAAATTAAATCGTGCTTCAGCAAACAAGAAAGAAAAACTTAGTTAATAAGCCATTTTTGACAAACGGTTCCGGTTTTATGCATCGAAAATGCTTTTTAATAATTAAAAAAATCCATTTTCCGACCAAACTATGTGATATCGGAAAAAGTATTAAAAAGTGAACTTGTTTATCGCAGAAAGATTAACCAATTTGCCTGAATTAATTTCTTTATTATACGCATAGTTTTTTCCCCTACATATAAATTGAAAAAAATCTGCCCGCTTCGCGTGCACATTCTCATCGCACGCTTAGCGCGCGGCTCGCAAGTTTGAGCGCGCCTAGGGCGCGCACCTGTTTGATCTCGCGCTTCGTGCTCGATAATATATTCACCTCGCGCTATGTGCTCGGACGCATTTGCCTGACGCGGGCTTATGCTCTCTTAGTTAGCTTCATCGTTATGACCTGTTTTTGGTTTAATTATATGCGTTTTTCATAGACAGAGGAACTAATTTACTTAAGGTTCTGTCGACCTGAAGGAACACATTCTCATCAAGACACTCGCGGTTCACGCTCGATATTCAGTTTAAAAATCATATAAGCCTTGCGCTCCACGCTCGTTTCTGTTCATCGCTTAATGTAAATGTGATGTTCTATGTTCTTCAGATAAAAATGAGTAAATTTGTATTTGCTTTAAAATGAAGAAGGAAATTCCTTCACTTCAGCGTGCATTTCCGTATCTTTCTAATAAATCATACAATCAGAAAGATTTCTCCCAACTATCTGAAAAGGGGTGAAAAAAACTATCCAAGTTGTTTTTTGAACATACATATATGATACATTTTTGAATGATTATTGAAAAATGGACATTTGACAAAAATCAGGGGGGGGGGGGGGGTCAAATTTTACACAAATATAATATCTTCTCTGGATGAAAATGTGAAAATAGAATAAATTGTTCAAATTTTCAAGTACCATGAACATTAATTATTATTATACCATTGAGCCATTTCCCTTTCAGAGTAGGCGTGATTCGCTCGGTTGGAAAATAGTAATGAGGGGAAGGAGGTATACATTTTTTAGATTGATCTAGAATTTTCGTGTTATTTATTAAAATAACACGTTCGTCCCGCAACATTGCTCCGACCCAGGTGGCTGATCAATCTCTCTAGTGATCACCCCAAGTAAAGAGCCTCAGAAAATTGTTATGTGCGCAGTCCCCCACTTGGGCCTATCAGTATCCAAGATCTTTTGTTTCAGGCGTCATACACTCTACTCACATTCTTTTAAGAAACTATTTGTCGGCACAATTTTCTGTCCTGGCATACTTCTCTACCTTCCTTGACGTCCATGCATTTTTTCATGTAAGCTCTCGTGTTTCTATAGCTTCTTATGTCCCTTGGGATTAATGTCTCATTCACAGATTCTCACAATTCTTTTGGTGGTCTACCTCTGGGCATTCTGCTATTTACTTCACCGTTTTTCCCTTGTTTGGTTAGTCGTTCATCTTTCATTCTTTCAAAATGTCCGAACCACCTTAACTGATTTCTTTCCACAATGTCAACTAGTGTCTCTCCTGTATCACATTCTTGGATGATTGTCTCGTTCCAGACTTTGTCCATCAGTGTTTTCCCGAAAATTGTGCGCAGAGGTGTCATGCCAATCACGTTAATTTTACTCTTATCCTTTTCTTAACAGGTCCATGTCTCGCTACCGTATAGCACAGTCGGTATAAATATAGAATTATGTATCGCCATTTTAGCTTTTTCTGATATATTTTCACTTCTGTTAATGGACCCTGCTCTACCGATAACCTTCTGACCCTCGTTTATGCGCCTATCTATCTCCCCATCTATCTTCCCGTCACTAGTGAATAGGCTACCTAGCTATATATACTTATCTACTTGTTCTAATTTCTCATCACTTAGGACAATGTTGCAAATTGTTTCATCACCTTTTCCTTTAAACATTATGATTCTTTTTTTTATTCACGTTAATTTTCGCAGTATCCCGTAGCATAGTCCATGCGCACTCTATATCTTTATTGCTTATAAGCGCTTCTTAAGTTGCCCTATCTATGCGTTTGTTTAACTTATTCTAAAAATCTATCCGCACTTCCGGTTTCTCTAAATTTTCAATCTTGTTTCGCGTTTGTTTCGTTTGTTTGGTTCTTTTTCTTCTTCATCCCCGCCCTAAGCTTATCTTGGAGACTAAAAGGTAATGGTCAGTATTGCATTCAGAGCCCCTCATGACTCTTGTATCTTTGACCAGTTTTCTTAGTCTTTCATCCACAATAACGAAGTCAATTATACTGTGGCTATTTTCCTTACGCCAGGTGTACATGTGGATCATTCTATGTATAAACCAAGTATTTGTAATAAGTAGATCCTTTTCTAAGGATAAGCTGACTAATTTTTCCCCGTTATAGTTTTCCTTGTTGGATCCCCAGAATTCTTCAGCGCCCTTTCTGTACCTGTACCCTGACGTTCGACGCCGACCCATCCGTTCATATCTCCTAGCAGAATGATTATTTCTCCATGATCGCAAGTAATTATTGCATCATTTATATCTCTAATCACTATCAACTGGGACGTGGCACGCTATGATAAACAATCTTCTAATTTCTACCTTCATTCTAACCCATGGCAATCTGGGCGATACATCCTTGATCTTTGAGATGCTGTCTTGCTTCTTCATTCATAATCGAACCGAACTCTTGAATAAAATATGATTCACTATCTACTCCTGACCATATTTCAAAACCGCCTTTCAACACCCCATTTTCTATGTTTCTACTTTCGCAACCCTTTTTCTTCGTCTCAGATACACATAAAATATCTAGTTTATCAAGATTACGGGTATGGGGGGGGGGGTGCAACAAATGGAAACCGAGAGAGTCACAACTGGTTGACGTTTTATGCTGAGAAGGTCACCAGCCCTCAGCAGCTTTGTATTAGGGCGTGCTGAAAGAAACATTTGTCTTATCTTGACTTTCTTTCGTATCGTGCGTTGTTTGGCTGAAAATGTTATTTTTCGTTTATTTTTTTGGATTTTGAAAATGCTGTAACTCTGAAAATTTTCGTTTCATCGAAAAATGTCATAGAAATAAATTGTGTAAATTTTTTAATACTATGAACAGCCGCACATAAAATTTTTGAATTTTGAAAAAATGGTCTTTACAATTTTCAAAATGCTCTAACTTTTCAAAGTTTAGAAGACTAATATAGTGTACCAAAGGACAATTGAATCGATCAATTATTTCGAAAGTTATCGTGCTAACAAACTAAAAATCTACAGACAGACAAACAGACAGACAACCAGACATACACATTCGTAAAAACCTGTTTCTTGGGTTCAGGGGGTCTCAGAACGTGAACATTTGACAAAAACCGGGGGGGGGGGGGGCCACATTTTACACAAAGCTAATACCTTCTCCAGATGAGAATGTAAAAAACGTCTTAGAAAATTGTGATTCTTTTTGTAGTATTTGTAAAAAAAAAAAATTATTGTGATTTTTGTGTGCTCAGTAATGAGGATATGTTCATTAGGACCAATAGAGTCTGAAGTGAATTAATTTTCTCTTTTCAACTTGAAATGAAAACAAATTTAACAGCCTCTTTAAAACTGGAGATTTCAACAGTTTCGTGACATTTTCATTTCAGCTTCTTTCGGTGCATTACACTTTCAAGTTAGCTGAGCTCAAAGTATAAGTACTGAGAGTAGCCAAGAGCGAAGCGCAAAGTATTGCAGTTTATTATCTCAAGAAAATGTACTTCATTGAAGAAAATAATGTTTCTTTATTAAAAAGGAAATTTTCTTGAAACAAGACAAAATTTTTTAGATCAAAAAAATATTGTATCGTTTGTATTAGTAACGATATTTTCATAGCTCAATGCTGATTTTTCTATCATCTAATTAATCTAAAACTGACTGTGTGTTAGTTCTTACCGGTAGGCTTTTCAGTTTTCCGGAAATAGGCGGGAAGGTTAGCGCAGGAACTTTGTTCACAATTCGCAATTCATTTTTCTTCACCAATCTGCAGTATCTTCACAAATTCATGCAAAGCAGGCATCTATGTGTCAGCTTTAAATTTGAGGAATATTATAATGTAAAATAAAAGTGAACTCAATATAGTTTGGCCAAAATTTTGTCAGGTCATATTTCAAGACCGTCGACCCATTGATGACACGAGACTACCTATGTATAGTAGAGCTGCCACTCTGAGTCCAAACTTGCTTGGACTAATTAATTAATCATGCCCCGTTCAAGCCAGGCTGTTTATCGCTTATATCCGAGCGACTCGCTACCCAAGTTTATCGCCAAGTCGCATATCCTCAGTATTGTCCGTATAGCTGAAGCGAGGCGAGGTGTCGGATCTCTCGTGCAGGCCGTATATACCCCTGCCATCTTTATTCCCCATATATCTGCTTTGATTCGAAGCTCGACTTGGCTCTCATTATCTTGATTAATTCACCGATGGCCATTTCCTTTACCGAACATCTCTCTTTCGCATTAAGTCTTTTGCAACTCAACTATCAAACTTCCTATTGGCTTTTTTCTTTAACTGAAAAATTAAAACGGAATGAATTAAAATTAAATCTCCTAAAGTTGCCAAGAAAATGAAAGGGCACAGGGCAAGAGATGTTTGGGGGCGAATTTTTAAAAATGGAGTATTGACTGAAAAATGCTAAAGGTATTTTTGGAAGTAATTTCTTTTTATTAAATTACTTTTCTTGAAAAAAATCTTTTTACTTCAAATATGTATTGAAATATCTTAAATGCATATCTTTTCTTTAAATACTTGTAAACATTTTTATTTAAGGTCACCGACGGCAGTCAACTGTATTGTGACAAAAAGAATTTGGTTGGAAAATGTCTATAAGTTTCAAAAAAAAATGGATGGGAAGTTTTTTTCCTGAAGGCTCACGTTTTTCTAATTTTGGGCAGTACTTCAAAATCCAATTTTCATAAGTTTGTAGTTGCCAAGTTAAAAAAAAGTTGAAAAAACCTTTACTCCGAATCTGTATTAGAATTCATCACATTTTTTAAATTAATAATCTCATTATATATAAAAGGCGTTTATGGCCTTCTGGTTCGCTACACTTCAATTTAAAAAAAAATTATTCAGATTTTTTGTTTTTCTTTTACATTCAAAATGTACAAGTCCAAAGCCTCCAAACTTGAGACTAAGCAGAAAGTAACGAAAGGAAAGAAATATAATTGAACAATTGGAAGAGATAGAAATATCACTAAACCATCGTGCTGATTTAAAGCAAACAAAAGTACGGGAAATCTGCAACTTGTCCTTCGACTCAACACCTGATTTGTCCTTATCGCGATTCAAGTCCATCCTGCCCACACGGAAAAAATTAGTTGTTAAAATTTCGAATGACTGAGTCAACCACTCTAGGATAGGGTTAAACGTATGTCAAAAATTGAAAGAATCGTCTTACAAACCTTGATTGATAAATATTTAAAAAGAAGAAAGAGTTGTCGAAAATACAAAATAATTTCAATGAAAATGTAAAGACCAGAGGAATAGAGTTCTTGAAACACTGATATACTAATGCTTCGAAGCCAGTCAATGAAACTTTCGATGACTCCTAACGAGTTTTCAGAAAACAGTATAGCCAAGTTAAAAAAATATATATATTCCGCGGTTATATTTACTATATTGTTATTCACGTAGACTCACGCTTAAGTTATATTTATTTTTACAGATACACACGAACCTTTGAAAAATCGAAAGAAATTTTGCGGCGGGATTCGAACTACCTAACACCTATCGAACGCAACTTATCCCTAACAACTAGACCCCACGGCTAACTTGACACATTGAATATTTTGCACAAATGTCAGTGAAAAGCCAAATTTAAATCCGCGCTCATTTGTTCATTGCCGGTGACCGCGACTCCATTCGGACTGATACATATAACACTTCACCTGAGCATCCAATGTGACTGTACATTGTGAATATATAGATATGTAGAAGACAGTCGACGAACTCTGCGACAAATTATAAATCAGTTATTCGTTTCTGTGCTAGAGTTATTGTATTCCAAATCTTGTGGAATCTGGAGGACTTTTCATGAACAATTGAATGCTTGTCTAGAACTTTGTCAAAATCTGTTGAATAAAAATTCGAAAACTGATGTTCCTAGATTGTATTCCAATAATTCGATGACTTTTTTCACTTTTTCGATGAAGTCTGCGGTTCTTTAATCAAAATTATACGAGATTCTAGAAAAAAAGTGGCCTATCCTAGAATGGTTGACTAGTCAAGTGAAGTTTCGACAACTTATTTTTTCCGTGCACGTAACAAAGAACCAAGCAAATATTCCAAGTGTCTTCATTTAAAGTAAGAATTAATTTTACTCCAGCTTTTCCGGGTAGACTTTTTCAATTACAAATATTTACATGCAAAGAAATCTTTTCACATCTAGAAAGATGAAAAGAGAAAATGAGCCCGTTTTTCTCCGAATGGGTAGACAAGTTAAAATTCTGAATGGAATTTGACATTATCAAATCGCTGTAATGACTTAAAGAATATCACCTAACTCTTTGCTAAATGAACCTCTCAACTTGCTGAATCAATACAACGCTTATTATTTTTTTTTTTCGAGCACTTGATATGTCAGAGAACACAGGTGATCATCGAATTTAGATCATTATTAGGCCTTGGTAGCAGACAAGTCGTGTTTACTATTGCAGACGAGTTATTCCTAGGGGAACTTATCATGGACAATTTAAGTTTGCGGTGAATTGCTTACTAGAAAGAATTATATAAATTATCACTCTTGTGTGGTTAAATTTCTCACATAATTTCCTCCTCAGTCGGAAAGATACAATTTTTTGGGAAGATTGCATAACATCTTGTTTCAAGCTACTAATCTTTTTCTTCTGAATGTAATTGCGACGTAATTCAAATGAAATCATATTGTGGTATAATATACCTTGATGTTCATAGTCCAATTTTACTATTCATAAGTTCTAATATCTGCGTTTCCCGTTTTAAAAATAATTAACGAAATTTGGGGGTCCTTTCGAAAATGGTGTGTGCACTGCATCACAAAATGTTGTGATTTTAGATTATTTAGATTTTGAAATGATACAATTAACGGCTCGGATTTACAGCTTCATGCAATAGGCATTTAAGAAATTCATCTATGCGAACTGTTTTAAGTCAAAATAGTGGCGATGCTAGAAACAAATCCAAATGGTTACTCGATGACCTAAATGCACCGGGTGATGTACCAGGTATTTAAAAAGTAGTTTACGGGAAATTCTTCGAAAGCTAAGGTGGGCTGACTGAAATTACTCCAAATGGAGAATTCATGACGAGGGTGCACTGGGTCAAGCATCACTTTGATGGAAAAAAATCAATATCAAACTACCCCAAAATCTACGCCACAGCACGCCATGAAACTACGCCGTAATACTACGCGAAACAATACCAATTTCTGTAATATTGAACGCCTAAAAACGCCGGTGTATGTTCTACTGAACTACAACGAACGACGCGTATGAAACGTACAACCGTTATAATGGAGAATAATGCTCAAATACGCTACTAATAACTAGATTCTACGTCGCCAAGAACAAAACATCACCCATGAACTGTACATAAATTATTGACAGACAAAGATTATTTAATAATGAAATTAATGTATTATTTATTATATTTTATTATTATATATATATATATATATTATATATTATTTATTTATTTACTTACTTACTCACTTTCGTTGTAATACAGTGTACCCATCAGGTCGCGCAAGTTAAAAAAAAGGTTTCCATTCTGTTTTACGATCAACTAGATGAACACTACCAACGGAAATTGTCGGGACCATCAGCAACAGTACTACTAACAAACACTGCTGACTTTGAAACGTGATTACTCGTTCAAAAACGGAGCGAAAAACTTAAAAAAAAAAAACAGTTGAAAGTTTATTGAATTACACGTCAATTGAGTCCTAATAAAGATACATATTTTTGACATTTTGAAGAGAATATACCACGTTAAAAGTTTTGTAAAAATGCAAGAATTTCTTGAATTTTATACCTCGAATTCAATTTGTGACATGACCTGGGAAAGTTGTAGCAAAAGTCTCAAATTCATACCACATAGTCTCTGAAGTCTTCTCTTTAATTTAGGTTATCAAAACTTGACAAATCTTAACGGGTTCTCGAGATATGACTAAAAAATTGTAAGCGTGTCTGCCCCGAATTTCAGTTGCTTTAGCTGCGAGTTGAGCCGTCTGTGGTGATCGCTGACTGAAACTCCATGCAGACACGTTTCGACACTTATTGCCATATATTGGGAATCCGTGAATATTTGTGAAGATTTATAGGCTTAGATTAGAGATGAGATTGCACTGATTACATTCCGTCTATTTCAGTTATTTCCATAAGTATTATAGGTCACAGTACAAGTTGTAATTAATAAACAAAATCTGAGAAATTTTCGGCGATCACCGCTCTTGCGGTCGACAGCAGTAATCGCCGACTGAAACTTGACATTTGAGGTTCGAACATTTTAAGTTGAATATCCATAACCCGTACAGATTTTTAACGTTTGATTGGCTTGAATTGAATATGAGACTTTAAAAACTATATGATACGAGCTTGAGATTTTTGCTACAACTTTCCTGGGTCATGAAACAAGTTGATGTCGACGTACGAAATTCGATAAATTCTTGATTTTTTTTTTACTTCTCAAGTGGTTTATTCTCTTCAAAAGGTCAAGAATATATCTATTAGGACTCAATTGACGCGAAATTCAACAGCCTTACAAATGTTTTTTTTATGTTTCTCGTTCCGTTCTTGAACAAGTAATCACGTTTCAAAGTCAGAAACGTACACTGTTAGAAAAATCTGTATGAGATTTAATATACATGTGTGTGAAGCAAATATGCACTACTGCTACTAAAATATAACATACATGGGTGTAGTGAATTCAATATACATGTGTATTCAATTTAATATACAGGTCGGTATAGCAGCCTGCATGAAAACTCAAAGTGCTTTCATTTCTTTAAATCTTGTCAAATATTTGCAATTAAATTAACAAACTAGAATTCGTCGACTGATTTGTTATTTATAATTAAAGTGCGACGTACGAGTGGAACTTTTTCCAAAATCCAGTCTAAATAGTAGAAATTTAATGCTAGAACAGTTGATTGTAGGTTAGGTCTGTTATTTGTTTGCTTAATTGATTTCGTCGACTTAAAATCGAGTCATATTTTTGATTAACTGGAAGAAGGTATCATGTTTTATTATTTAGAGTCGAAAATTCATGTAGAACATATTTTGAATTTGTGTAAAATGGAATTATCTGATTTTTCTTGTAAGTGATCAACATGAATGTATATGAAATTCAATATTCACGCTCTTAATGGCGATTTCATATGATTGATATATTACTTTTAATACACATGGGTATATTAAATTTAATATTATTTTTAACAGTGTACACAGTACGTATGTACAGTGCGGGCATAATTTTTTGTTATTTCCGACGCATAATATAGTTATTGGTAGGATAATTTAGCACTAATAGCCATTTTAATGGTTGTACACTCATCTACATGAAACTACGAGTAACGGTGTTCCAAAAGGTCTCAGCATATCCTTCTACGTCAAAAGGCGTAGTTTGGAGCACATACCCGTGCAGAAATCGCCATATATATTACCGATTACCGACTAGGGCCTGATCCGATGTGTACTATCTGGTCCCGATAGAAAGAATTCTGTGGCCCTGACTCGTACCAGACCGGGCTATGTACTGTGACGTCATATAGCCTCTTCGCAGCGCCATCTTGACCCATATGCACTAGATGTAATATAACCACGAACATAACCTTAATTTTTGTTTTCCTTCATGGTGTTGTGTTGCAAATGTGCTGAGAGTGATCGTCCGTATAATATATTTTTAACACATTAATAATAAATGCCAAAATTGAGGAGCACACCGCGAGTTCGCAAGCATCGTGCCATCAGCAAAATTCCGTATTTACGCGATGAAAATGAAAGCAACGAAGGTAAGTCTTTTATGGTATTACATTTTTTTAATGGTATTATTAAATTTCATGGCATATTTAATTGTATTGTACTGGATTCAAGTTCTAACCTAAATATTCGATTTCCTCATTTTAGTCAAAAAAATTATTATTGGATATTTCTTCGCTCGGTAGCGCTTTTTTGTAAAACAAGTAGTTGCAATTTGGAGGTTATATTTTGAATTCTACGTTTGAAGTTATGCATGTTATCGCTCCAGTGGCGGCATAAGGGGTAATATTTGTGGATTAAAATGTGGAAATGTAATTTTGAGATCAGATTGTATTAATAATGTAAAACAGTTTCAGATGTTGATGTTGATGCAGATGATGAGGAAGAAATTAATGATGATGTGAATCGTGAAGAGGAAATGCTGTCCCACATAAGCACCGTCTTCTGAAATGCAAAAGACTGGGACGGTAAGGGACTGTACTTAAATTACGTAACCGCTCAAGGGGGGGGGGGGGGGCGGGGCGAGTCTAGACATTTTGTTACGATTTGTTACGGTAGGAAAATTCTTCTTTTTGGGTTAAAAATTCAACTGTTTTTGTATAATATTAACCTTTTGTTTAAAATTCATATTTTGTTGCTGATAAGTCAACTGAAATATCTTTTGGATGAAAAATATTTTTTCTGAAAATTTGTCTTTTTAATTTAAAAATGCATCTTTTTTTAGTAGAAATATTGCAACTGTTTTGTTGAAAATTCAACTATTTTCCAGAAAATTTACTTTTTGTTTAAGATTTGTATTTTTCTGTAGAGAAGTCTATTGAAATCCTTTTGGATGAAAATGCAACTCTTTTTTTTTTAAATTTGTTTTTTTGATTAAAAAATTCACCTGTTTCAGTAGAATTTTCATTTTCCTCGGACAATGCAACTGTTTGGTTGAAATTTAACAATTTTGTTAAAAAGTCATACTTTTTGGTTGAAAATTCAGTTATTTTTTTAAAGTTTTTTTTTAATGCAACTATTTTAAAAGAAATATTTCATCTTTCTTGAATAAAAATGCAACTGTTCTGTTGAAAATTCATCTCTTTTTTGAAAATTTGTTTTTCTGATTTAAAAATTCACCTGCTTTAGCAGAAATTACATCTTTTTTGGATAACAGTGCAACTGTTTGGTTTGAAATTCAACAATTTTGTTGAAAAGTCATACTTTTTGCTTAAAAATTCTGCTGTTTCATTGAAAATTTAACTATTTTGTAGAAAATTTACTTTGTGGCTAAATTTAATATTTTGGCGTTGAGAAGAAAACTGAAATCTTTTCTGGATGAAAATTCAAGTATTAAAAAAAATCTTTTTTTAAATTAATAATTCATCTGTTTTAAGAGAAATTTCATCTTTCTTGGATAAAAATGCAACTGTTTGGTTGAAAATAAAACTATTTTGTTAAAGTCATACTTTTGGTTGGAAATTCTGTTGTTTTGTTAAAAATTCAAATATTTCCTAGAAAATTTACTTTTTGTTTAAAATTTCTATTCTTCTGTAAAAAAGTCTACTGAAACCCTTTCGAATGAAAATTCAATTGTTTTTTTGAAAATTTGTCTTTTTGATTGAAATATTCACCTGTTTTAGTAGAATTTTCATTTTTCTTGGACAAAAACGCAACTGTTTGGTTGAAAATTCAACACTTTCTTAAAAATGTGTCTTTCTGATTTCAAAATTCACCTGCTTTAGCAGAAATTACATCTTTCTTGGATAAAAATGGAACTGTTAGTTTTAAAATTCTAAAATTTTGTTAAAAAGTCATACATTATGGTTGAAAATTGTGCTGTTTTGTTGGAAATGTAACTGTTTTGTAGCAAATTTTCTATTTGTTTAAAATTCATATTTTGGCGTTAAAAAATGAACTGAAAGCTTTTCTGGATGAAAATTCAACTTTTTTTTTGTTTCAATCAAAAATTCATCTGTTTTAGAGAAATTTCATCTTTTTTGTATAAAAATGCAACTGTTCGTTTGGAAATAAAACTATTCCGTTGAAAATTCATCTCTTTTGGTTGAAAAATTCGTCTTTTTGGATGGAAAATTCAATTTTGTTCGTTCAAACTTATTTTTTGTTAAAAAATTAATATTTTGATCTTGAAAAGTCAACTGGAATCATTTCTGGCTGAAAATTCAACTATTTTTTTAAATTTTGTTTTCTTTTTAATCCTAAAATTCTAATCCTTATTCCGTTTATAAAAGCTTCTATGTTGAAAGTATTCCAAGATTAAAATTCTGGTATTTGAATATTAATGATAAAGAAAAATGAAAAATTAGATAAGGAAAGATAAGGGAATTTTGTAAATGAAGTTTTCGAGCCCCCTGCCTAATTCTAATAGCAATAACTATAGTAAAACATTCTCGGAAACTAAAATTTAGGTAGGGGGGGAGGGTAGAAATATTTTGTTACAGTTTGTTACAGGACGGGGGAGGGGGTCTCAATGAGGGCCTATAATCCGTTACGTAATTTAAGTACGGCCCCTATTCGGAAGCAGAGGTCCAAATAAACATTTTTCATTATTTTTAAGGTGTATTCAAAATAAAGCTCAATTCTATTAATTTGGCTTTTCATTTAATATTGGGTTATAATTATTTTGAAGGGTTTTAATTCCTTATAAAAAAGTAAATAATGTGGCTAGACTCGGGTAATTAATAGGGGCCAGACCGGGGACAGATCGGGCGTTTGACCGGGCCCCTAGACATGGCTCCAAGGTGGCCACGTGTTTCATGATGAGTCTGGCCCTGACTCGATTTCCCCATCAGGGCCCGATATGAACGAGTCTGGGCCCGGTCGGGGCCACGGCGAAATTTCTGCACGGGATATGCATAATCGACGTGACATAGTTTAATGTGTAATGGCATACAAATATTTATATTAAATATTTGTATGCCATTATAGATGCTCTTTGTTTATCAATCGATGACACCGATATTCAAGGCGTAATTTTTGTTAAATTTATTATTATTATTATTATTATACCATTAAGCCATTTCCCTTTCGGGGTAGGCGTGACTTCCTCGGTTGGACAATAGTAGTGTGTGTATGGGTATATAGGTATAGAGTAGATAGGTATCAGTTAAGTAGGTATATAGGTGTAAAGTAGGTAGGCATATAGCTATAAGGTATATAGGTATATAGGTATATAGGTATATAGGTGTTAAGTATAGATATTTTAGATTTATCTGAATTTCTCGTGTTATTTGTTTAAATGACACGTTTATTCTACAAAACTTCTCCGACCCAGGTTGCTGATCAATCTCTCTAGCGATCACCCCAAGTGAGGAGCCTAAACAAATTAATATGTATGGTTCCCCACTTGGGCCCATTAGTATCCAAGCTCTTTTTTTCAGGCGTCATTCATTCTATTGTCACTCTGTTTACAAACTATTTGTCGCCACACTTTTCTGTCCTGGTATACTACTCTAGCTTCCTTCACGACCCTGCATTTTTTCATGCAACCTCTTGTGTTTCTATGGCTTCTTATGTCTCTTCGGATTAACGTCTCATTTACAGGTTCTAACCATCCTTTCGGCGGTCTACTTCTGGGCATTCTGCCAGTTCTTTTACCTTTATACACTTGTTTGGTAAGTCGTTCATCTTTCATTCTTTCAAGATGTCCGAACCATCTTAATTGATTTCTTTCCCATATGTCAACATATGTACCGCATTCTTTGAACATTGTCTCGTTTCAGACTTTGTCCATCGGTGTTTTCCCGCATATTATGCGCAGAGGTTTCATGCCAATCGCGTTAATTTTACTCCTGTCCTTTTCTTGACAGGTCCATGTCTCGCTTCCGTATAATACAGTCGGTACGAATATAGAATTATGTATGGCCATTGTAGCTTTTTTTGATATGTTTTTATTTCTGAAAATGGACCCTGCTCTACCGATATCCTGCTCACCCCTATTTATGCGCCGATCGAACTCCCCATCTATTTTTCTGCCGCTAGTGAATAGGCTACCCAGATATACGTACTTCTCAACTTCACTGTTAGAAATTTTCGGAAAATTCCGACACATTTAAGAAACTAAAGTAACTGAAATTGATAAAATTATGTTACTGAACACGCAATTCAAAAACTTTTACATTAAATTTACTAAATGCATGGCAATACACTTGGAAATATCTGGTTAAAGCATGGGTCACGGCTCGTGTCCGTCTTCCATGCTTAGGACACACTAAACACAAATGAATATTTTGAAGAAGATGTAAGTTTGCCAATAATCGACAATCTCCAAATGGTAAGTCCACTACCCGGATGCACCAGAACGTGCACCAGGTCGTTCAAGACGTCATCTACGAGAACTTTTCCAAAATTTGAATTGTGGCAGCAGCCAAAATAACTACCAATGGTGAGTCGACGATCAAGATGCTCCGGATCATGCACCAGGTCGTACAAGACGTCATCTACGAGAACTTTTTCAAAATTTAAATTGCGGCAACAGCCAAAATAACCACCAATGCTGAGTCGACGATCAGGATGCTCCGGATCGTGCACCAGGTCGTTCAAGGCGTCATCTACGAAAACTTTTCCAAAATTTGAACTGTGGCAGCAGCCAAAATAACTACCAATGGTGAGTCGACGATCAAGATGCTCCGGATCATGCACCAGGTCGTACAAGACGTCATCTACAAGAACTTTTCCAAAATTTGAATTGTTGCAGCAGCCAAAATAACTACCAATGCTGAGTCGACGATCAGGATGCTCCGGATCGTGCACCAGGTCGTTCAAGACGTCATCTGCGAGAACTTTTCCAAAATTCAAATTGCGACAACAGCTAAAATAACTACCAATGCTGAGTCGACCATCAGGATGCTCCGGATCGTGCACCAGGTCGTTCAAGACGTCATCTACGAGAACAATTCCAAAATTTAAATCGCGGCAACAGCCAAAATAACTACTAATGGTGAGTCGACGATCAGGATGCTCCGGATCGTGCACCAGGTCGTTAAAGACGTCATCTATGAGAACTTTTCCAAAATTTGAATTGTGGCAGAAGCCAAAATAACTACCAATGGTGAGTCGACGATCAAGATGCTCCGGATCATGCACCAGGTCGTTCAAGACGTCATCTACGAGAACTTTTCTAAAATTTGAACTGTGGCAGCAGCCAAAATAACTACCAATGGTGAGTCGGCGATCAAGATGCTCCGGATCATGCATCAGGTCGTACAAGACGTCATCTACGAGAACTTTTTCAAATTTAAATTGCGGCAACAGCCAAAATAACTACCAATGCTGAGTCGACGATCAGGATGCTCCGGATCGTGCACCAGGTCGTTTAAGACGTCGTCTACGAGAACTTTTCCAAAATTTGAACTGTGGCAGCAGCCAAAATA
>CAKNXH010057416.1:0-10385 GCA_932178445.1 Andricus quercusramuli
TAATAAATTCTTTGACGTATACACGATTTATATTCATTTTTCTACAAAATTGCATCCCAAATCACGAACTACGTCGAAATGTTTAATTTCTTTTAAGAAAATGGACAGTTAGTACAATCCACAAAGTTCGTTTTTCTGCAAATTTTAAGAAAGTCCTAAATTGAGAAAAATTTATTTCATGGAAATGCTCATGGAAATGCTTTTTATATATGTTTAAAAATTTGAATTATAAAATGCATACGAAGAACTAAAATTTTAAGGGCGCACTGCTGATGGGTAAGTAAAACTATTACCGACTATTAGAATCAGCAACGCGGTTAATAATAATTTTCCTTGAAACTAGATGCGATAGTAGAAAAAAAATTATGCATGCAACCAAACACTTTATTTTATTTTATTACTTAGGTTATCATTTATGTTACAAATTTCCGAAACAAAAAACCAATAACAAATGCACATTAGTCACTTTTGCTTACTTTTTGTGTTAGACAATAGCAATTTTTATCAACTTTTTTGTAATAAATTGATTACTTTTTCCAGAAAAATTAGGCTGTGGTAGCCCTGAGGACAATAAATTAAAAAATATAATTGAATAAGTAACTCATAATAATTATGTAGGTTCCTCACTTTTACTTCCGCTTTTTCAAAATTCACGTCGGTATTCTTTTTTTCAAGTTAATCGTTACAACAGCTGGAAAACAGCCAGCGTGAAATTCGTAAAAGTAAAAGTGGAAATAAATGTGGCAAAATTAAATATTCGCCCCCTTATTTTCCCGTTTCAAGTTTCTTCAATACAATATTAGTGTAGTATTTTGTGCCGCCGATAAAGAATCACTTATTGGAAGAAAATATTTGAACTAATTGATATAGAATTCTTACCACGAGTGGAATGTTAAATGCTGCAGGAAAAAATTAATATATTGAATTAAATATCGAATGTTTTTTCAGTGTTAGCGACCATAAAAATATCAAGAGAGCACTTTTTACTTATTAAGGTGGACGAGAAAGTTCCATGTGATCCTCTTTAGATTCACCTACATCCTACTTTTTATTCGTGCAATTGAATTGAATATCGTTATCATTATTATGATCCTCAGTATTGGTTCCACTAATTACTCACTAAATTTAAATTACTGACAATTTCACTAATTGATTTATAAACCTAATTTTTTAATTTTAAGTTCTAGTTATTTCAGAGCTTACAAATTTATTTTCAATAGGTATTTAAGTATTAATGTATTATAATTACATTCTGGAACTCTCACTGATTTTCCTATTTCTTAGGCGATCATTTTTCTTCTGTATTTAATTGTAGAATTTAATTTAGGAGTTTAGTCTAATTTGTGGTTAAGTGTCACGTATTTTACTATTTTTTTATTGTAATATTAATATTGAATATTTCGCGAAATATAATTGAAATAGCGCGAGACGCTCGAGGTTGGAAGAAGGCAGAACGGGGTACGGTCCCCACCGCTCCGTTGAGACTCCGTTGCGAGAGTCGGGGCCAATCAGGGGGCCGACAGCCGCTCCCTTCTTCACTCGAGCTCTCCCGCCTCTAGCAGATAAATACCGCCGCTCTGGGTAGGTCGTCACTTGCGTCTTGGCGCAGTGTTCACAGATCGTGGGAGCTGGCGGCCCCCACCACGACTCCCGTGTGGGAGCGACACACGTAAACGCCGCGTGTCGGTGTGTCCCCACTCCGTCACTTGATTCCACGCTCCGCGGCAACGAAAATTTGTCGGCTGGGATGATTTCACTGTCTCCTTCGTGCTCTTTCGTTTGATTTCGGTGGCGGCCACGAAGATGGGTTCGGCGTTGACGCCGAGGATTGCCGAGAATGCACGACTCTTAACTTGAAATTTCTCATTCTCGGCGACTGGGCTATTTTCAAGATTTGTCAGCTTTTTCAGATTTGGAGAATTGGAGGATTTGGAGGTTAGAGTCGACTTTTGTTTACAAACAAAGTTTGACAACCTCAAAAAAGCTAACAAAGTTTTAAAAGATGATGATTATTTTTTTCAGGTATTATTATAGAATCTTTTCTAGTATAGGATCTATAGGGAATATAGTATAAGTTACTGCAGGTTTTCAATTTTGTAATATAAGGAATATATTATATAAGAAAACTTGAGGTTAGATTGATATAATGTATATCATTCTCAAGCCTCAAGTGGTTTTCAATTTTCAAATTTTGTATTTCATTTTTTTAATTGATTTTAAATATTGTGAATTTAGAATGATAATAAATTATATGTATTTTTAATTCAGTAAAATAATCATCATTTCTTTTAGTGATATTTTCTTAAAGAAGCATGGAAAATATGAAAGTATAATAGTCGATATTCATATTTTAAACCATTTTCAAAAGTTTTAAGACTTTTTAAAAAAGATTTCAAACTTTTTTGCATTATAATACTTTCTTAAATTTTCATTGAATTAAATATTCAATATTTATAATATTTTATCAAGGAAAATAGAATGTATACGAAATTATGAAAATCACAGCTTTGTTATTTCTTATAAACACTTCATAAAACCTTGAATGACTTGTATATCTATACTTCATAAATAAATAAATAATGATTTACAGGAGAGAAAGCCTTACACTATACATATAGCCTGTTACAGAAATGGGTTTATTGTTTTATTATCGTTATTGTTTAAAATAATTTATAAATAATTTATAAAGTAATTATATAAAAATTTACAAATAATTTTTTATTTCAAATAAAAAATTATTTTACTCATGAGAGTGTAAAATGGCAATTTTATTATTTGTAATGATATTTTTCTGTTTTAATTCTGAAATTTCATTATTTTGTAGCTAATGTATAAATCAGAAATTATTTTAAATAGAAAATGGGTATTAAAGTATTACAGAAAAATCAATATAGGAATAAATAATATCAGTGTCGATCAGACTGGGAAAAACTCGGGAATTTTTTTCAACTAGGAGAAACCGTGATAAACCCGAGAATTTTATTTAGGACCGGGAATTTTTTTATTTCATTGTAAAATCTACTTTTATCTACTTTTTATTCTTCTTATGCTTGAAAATTATAAATTCGTTTAATGTTTATTATACTTCAGTCTGTGATTGAGAATAAGATTGGCACGGTATATAAATAAATAAATAATCAATCGAATGTAATTAATTCTTATAAATATCACAATTTGTATGTACTTTCATAGGAATGATCTGAAATATATCACAAATGAGGTTTGATTAAACTGTGTACAGGGAAAAATGCTTAATTTCAATGTTGTCAATAGGAAAACGAAGAAACAGGGTACATAATTTCTATTTTAAAATTTATGTGATTGACAGAGGCAGGGTATATTAATTTCAATATTAAATAGGAGAATTACCTGGAATTAATTTTAAAGCTGAAATGTAAGAAAATAATCTTAGTAAATTATTTATAAATTATAATATAAAAAGATTTTTCACGAAATTTAAATTTTTCACTCATGAGAGTGTAAAATGGCAATTTTATTATTTGTAATGATATTTTTCTTTTTTAATTATGAAATTCCATTATTTTGTAGCTAATATATGAATCAATAATTATTTTTAATCGTAAATGGGTATTAAGATCATTATAGAAATGTTAATAAAGGAATAAGTAATATTAAAAAATATTGAAAAGATGAGTGCCAGAACTAATGAAAATACAAATATATTTATTCATATATTTATAATTTCATTAGTTCTACATTATTATTTAGAATTTTTTTAGTTCAAGACAAAAAACTGTAAACTTAAAAATGTTTCTTAAAAATGAATGCACCTCTTTATAATTTCAGAGCTAAATTAATTCTTCATTTTAAAACGGAAAATTTATAATTATAATATTATATTTATATTATATATTTATAATAAAAAATCTAAATAATAATTTATTAAAATTATTGACATGCATTTAAAACTTAAAATTAATAGTTCTTTTGTGAGTGTAATGAATTCTCACATAACTATCTCAATTTTTGTGTACTTTCATATAAATAATGTGAAATAGACCACAATCCAGTTTTAGATTTTTAGGGAGTTATTATTATACCATTAAGCCATTTCCCTTTCGGGGTAGGCGTGACTTGCTCGGTTGGAAAGTAGTGGGATAGGTATATAGGTGTAAAGTAGGTCGTTATATGTTATAAGGTAGGATAGGTATGTAGGTGTTAATAATTTTAATTGAATTAATTTTAAGGTTGAAATGTAAGAAAGTAATTTCAGCAAATTATAATTACAATAATATTTAAAATAAAAACTATCCAACATGATACACTTTTTAATGCTTTTCAGTTTTAACATACATTCTATTATCTTATTTTGCAACTTAAATATAGCTGCCGAAACCGGAAAATTACATTGCATTTAGTGGACAAAAGATTATTTCTATGAAGAAAGTCTTAAATCTTGAACGTTTAAAAACAGGCACAATTTTTTTTTCAATTTTATATTCAACAAAAATTTGAAATTTTTTTCCTACATTTAAAATAACGAAAATATTTTTAATTGCCGAAAACAATCACGAAAAACAAGAATCTCGAATTTCAAAATATCTTACATTTAAACTGATCGAATTACATCATTTCTGAGTTCTTAAATTTAAGCAAATTCTAAGATTCAAATAAGGACCCCACACAAATCCACCGAGACCTTTTTTTACATACATACAATTCTTTCGCATATATTAAAAGTAAATTCCATTGAACGTAAAACAAAGTAAAATTGGAAGTAATTTTTTTTCTTTCTACTAATAATAAGAAATTAAGAAATTTTAATTAGAAAATAATAAAATGCAGTTTTGGCTTTGTAGACAATATTTCTTTTAAAATAATGAAATACAGTTTTGGCTTCGTAGACAATATTTCTTTTAAAATAAAATAATTATTTAGCTCTAAAAATTGGGAAGACGTGCATTAATTTTTAAAACAGTTTTGAAGACTAAAGTATTTGGTAATGGGATAAAAAATTTATAAATAATAAATAATTTACTAAGATTATTTTTTTACATTTCAGCTTTAAAAATAATTTAAGGTAATTCTCCTATTTAATATTGAAATTAATATACCCTGCCTCTGTCAATCACATAAATTTTAAAATAGAAATTATGTACCCTGTTTCTTCGTTTTCCTATTGACAACATTGAAATTAAGCATTTTTCCCTGTACACAGTTTAATCAAACCTCATTTTTGATCTATTTCAGATCATTCCTATGAAAGTACATAGAAATTGTGATATTTATAGAATTAATTACATTCGATTGATTATTTATTTATTTGTATACCGTGCCAACCTTATTCTCAATCACAGACTGAAGTATAATGAACATTAAACGAATTTATAATTTTCAAGCATAAGAAGAATAAAAAGTAGATAAAAGTAGATTTTACAATGAAATAAAAAAATTCCCGGTCCTAAATAAAATTCTCGGGTTTATCACGGTTTCTCCTAGTTGAAAAAAATTCCCGAGTTTTTCCCAGTCTGATCGACACTGATATTATTTATTCCTATATTGATTTTTCTGTAATACTTTAATACCCATTTTCTATTTAAAATAATTTCTGATTTATACATTAGCTACAAAATAATGAAATTTCAGAATTAAAACAGAAAAATATCATTACAAATAATAAAATTGCCATTTTACACTCTCATGAGTAAAATAATTTTTTATTTGAAATAAAAAATTATTTGTAAATTTTTATATAATTACTTTATAAATTATTTATAAATTATTTTAAACAATAACGATAATAAAACAATAAACCCATTTCTGTAACAGGCTATATGTATAGTGTAAGGCTTTCTCTCCTGTAAATCATTATTTATTTATTTATGAAGTATAGATATACAAGTCATTCAAGGTTTTATGAAGTGTTTATAAGAAATAACAAAGCTGTGATTTTCATAATTTCGTATACATTCTATTTTCCTTGATAAAATATTATAAATATTGAATATTTAATTCAATGAAAATTTAAGAAAGTATTATAATGCAAAAAAGTTTGAAATCTTTTTTAAAAAGTCTTAAAACTTTTGAAAATGGTTTAAAATATGAATATCGACTATTATACTTTCATATTTTCCATGCTTCTTTAAGAAAATATCACTAAAAGAAATGATGATTATTTTACTGAATTAAAAATACATATAATTTATTATCATTCTAAATTCACAATATTTAAAATCAATTAAAAAATGAAATACAAAATTTGAAAATTGAAAACCACTTGAGGCTTGAGAATGATATACATTATATCAATCTAACCTCAAGTTTTCTTATATAATATATTCCTTATATTACAAAATTGAAAACCTGCAGTAACTTATACTATATTCCCTATAGATCCTATACTAGAAAAGATTCTATAATAATACCTGAAAATCATAATCATCATCTTTTAAAACTTTGTTAGCTTTTTTGAGGTTGTCAAACTTTGTTTGTAAACAAAAGTCGACTCTAACCTCCAAATCCTCCAATTCTCCAAATCTGAAAAAGCTGACAAATCTTGAAAATAGCCCAGTCGCCGAGAATGAGAAATTTCAAGTTAAGAGTCGTGCATTCTCGGCAATCCTCGGCGTCAACGCCGAACCCATCTTCGTGGCCGCCACCGAAATCAAACGAAAGAGCACGAAGGAGACAGTGAAATCATCCCAGCCGACAAATTTTCGTTGCCGCGGAGCGTGGAATCAAGTGACGGAGTGGGGACACACCGACACGCGGCGTTTACGTGTGTCGCTCCCACACGGGAGTCGTGGTGGGGGCCGCCAGCTCCCACGATCTGTGAACACTGTCTTGGCGCTAGCTCGTTCTCTGACACATCCAGAGACTACTCACCTCCTCGTGATTAGTCTCCCTCTTTTGATTGGCGATAGCTACTCAGGGCTATATCTCTTGTTGTAAGCATTAGCCAATAAAGAAATCAACTCTCGTTACTTTCTCTCCTCTCACCTTCCTCGACTCTTCTCTCTTCTCCGGTGACTCTGGGCTTACCCTCTGAGGTCTCGAGGTCACCTCTCCCTTTCTTTTTCTTTCCATGACTTTGGGTTTACCTTCGTGGTCCCGAAGTCACTCTCTTCTCTCTCTCTCTCTCTCTTCTGTGACTTTGGGTTTACCCTTGCTGTCTCGAAGTCACTCTCTTTTCTCTCTCTCTCTCTGTTCTTGGACTTTAAGTTTACCTTCATGGTCTCGAATTCACTCTCTCTCTCTCTCTCTCTCTCTCTCTGCTGTGACTTTGGGTCTACCTTCGTGGTCTCGAAGTCACGCTCTTTTCTCTCTCTTTTTCTGTGACTTTGAGTTTACCTTCGTGGTCTCGAAGTCACGCTCTTCTCTCTCTCTCTCTTTCTGTGTTCGCGGGTTTACCTTCAAGGTCCCGCGGTCTCTCTCTCTCTCTATCCACTCTTTCTCTGATTGTGGACCCATCGAGGTCTTGCGATCCCTTTCTCTCTCCATCCCCCTGACTTACACCTTTTGCTCAATCCTTGGCCTAGCCTCCAGACCTATGCCTACTCAAACCACGCATCGCAGCCTACCGCTCAACCACCATCGGACCGGGCCACTCTAGAGCCCGGCCAGGCACAGGGATCGGACGTGACACTCTCTCAACATGCGTCCGCTCTCTTTAGATTACCCCCACCCCCACTCACTCACTCTTCTACCAAACAACAACAAAAGGGGCTTACATCACATTCTTCATGAAAGACTCTTTGAACTGTGTACATTTCTCAATGAAAAGTTACTAATTTTGGCGCGTAAATAATCTCAATTTGAAAGCTCTTGCAAATTTATATTTCTGAATGATCTAATAGTAATGTGTCCTTCTGAGCCACTCTAATCTACCCTCTCATAATTTGTATATTTTATCCAAAATTCTAATTTTAAAGTTTGAGGTGCATAATTCTAAATAAAAGTCTAATTTTCAATTACGCACGCTTGAAACTATTTAGTTTTGAAAACTTAGAAGTTTCAATATATTTTTCGTAATTATCTTAATTTTTATTCTTTCAGTTAGAACCATTCACAATTTTTAAATTATCACTATTTTTAATACCCTTAGTATTATTAGATTTTTACTTGCGTTTGGTTTGCTATTCTTCAGTTTTGGGGGTTTGCTATATTCAGTTGAACAATGTGAAAATGGCTTCTGATCTTACATTGTATAATTCTTAAGACTTGGAGTGAAAAATTATTGAAACTGATAGTACTGGGAACGTTTCAAATAAAGTAATTTTTATTTCCCAAGATTTGAAGTTAAGTTTATAATATGAGATTGAAATCTTTTAAACGACATTTGTTCATAAGGATATCGTGGGCCCGGACAGTTATCCTTATTATAATTTTGGTCGGGTGTCTATCCGCCGCACTTCTCTCCAGCTTAAAGTCAAAATTTGGTGCCGCAAAAAGGCATAAATTCCAAATATAAAGATTTTCTAATTTTTCAGGCTTCAAAACCTGAATTTCAAATTAGATAATGCTTTTTTGTGATAAATTATAAACGAACATTTTGAATTCAAAATTGACAAATTTCAAATACCCTAATATTAATATTAATATTCTGTGGTATTATTTTTGACATAAATAAGCGAATTTAGATACATTTAAAAATTTGTAATAAGTTGAATTTTTTCAATTCAGATACCAAGAGAGCACCCGCACACGTTTTTGTGAACCAGAAGAGAACCGGAGGATTTTTTTCGCAGAAATTTAGTGGTCATCCTGAAATATGTTGGAATATATTCTTCTCTTTATTATTTTTTATATGAGACTAACGATTTATTAACATTTTTACAGGTCTAACATTAATTATTTTTTTAGAAATCATGATACAAAAATAATTCAAGTAAATAATAATGTAAGAACTTATTTTATTGTATGTTTTTTTCAAATTTTTATTGAATAATTTTGAGAGAACATTTCAAATGGCTTTCACATATTTTAATTTTTCCAATTTTGAAAGAACTTTCTAAATTTCTAGGAAAATTTAAATGATTTTAATAAAAATATTTAGAATTTTGAAAGGTTTTGAGATAATAGGGAAAATTGTCGTTTTATTGCTGGAAAAACTTGAATTATTTTTTTATTTCAAAATCTAATTTGAAGAGAATATTTAGGAAAGTTTTTGAGAAATTATCAATGGATATTTAGGAATGTCGGAAGTTTCGAAGAAATTGAAAGTATTTCCTATAAAATTTATAAACAAAATTCTTATTTCTCTCAAACTTCTGAAGGATTGTGCTCAAGAATCTTGAGAAAATTATGTTTGCTTGTTTGACTGATGATGCTAGTCATTGAAAAAAAAATTCAGTTCAATTAATAGTAATTTTTATCATCAATTTCTAACAATTTTTTCAGTTGATGAAAAAATAGTTTTATTGTTTAAAAATTTTTTAAAATCATTTCAATGGATATTTATTAACTGCTTGTTATTTTTTCTGTTTCAGGTAACGTCCGGCTATGATTACGTATTTCAAAGAAGATGAGAGTAAATAATTATAATGCACTCTATAAAGTTATTTGAGTTTCAAAAAACAGATTTATGTCTTAACGATTTTTTAAAGAAACCCATATGTTTTGTTCAATTCAAATTTTTTTTCAAAATCAAAATCTGTCTTCGTTTAAATGTCAACTATTATATTTGTAGGTGAAAATTCATATTTTTTAGTTCAATATTCAACTACTTGATTGAAAATTGAACGACTTGTTAAAAATCCATTTTTTGTTGAAGGTTCCTCACTTCAGATGAAAATTCATCTCTCTGATTGAAAACTCAACCATTTCGTTGAAAATTCTATTTCTTGGTTTGAGAATCAAGTCTTTTAAAATGAAAATGTAACTATCTTATTTTTGGTTTGGTTTTGTAAAAAACAAATCTTTCTTACTTGAAAATTCACCAATTTGTGTAAAATAAGACTACTTCATTCTAAATTAACTCTGTATGTAAAAAAATGCGACTTTTTGGTTTCAAAAGTATACAATTTGTTTGAAAATTAATCTGTTTTGGTGATTTTCTAATTTTTCAGGAAAAAAATTCTAACATATTTAATTTTGCAGGTTACTTTTTCTAAATTTGTACAATTTTTTAATTTGATTTTGAGATATTGTCTAATGGTGAAGCCGATAAATAGAACGTATTTAACGCTTCTTATTGTTTAATTAAAGTTAGAAATGAGTAATCAGTTAAAGCTGTCTAATTTATTAGATGTAGAAATAAGTTCTACTCGTTTTAAGCAATTTTTATTTCATTTATAAAAATCTACCAAAATGATTAGTATTATTCATGCTAATTGTTGGCCAGTTTTTAGCCTTTTTTGGCTGAAGGCTTCTAAAAAAAGATTGAATCCTTATGACAAAAAACCACTATATAAATTCTAAATTTT
>CAKNXH010057416.1:10395-33618 GCA_932178445.1 Andricus quercusramuli
AGGATAAAATTTTAGGAAATTCAAAAGATGTTGGCTGAAAAAATTCATTTTCAAAATTCCCTGATTTTTTCCTGACCAATTAAAAAAAATACTTAAATTTTCAACTTATGAAACAAATTATGATGACTCATTAACAGAATACTTTAATTTTCAACAAAATAATCAAACTCCCAATTAGATAGTTCAATTTTTAACCAAATGCATGATTTTACATGAATAGATGAATTTTCAGCCCAATGGTCGAATTTTCAGACTAAAAAGTCGATTTTTTTCAGAAAACAGTTGACTTTTAAACGCAAAATGATGAATTTTTAACAAAAAGTTTATTTTCAATCAAAAAAGACAGATTTTCAACTAAATAATTTAATTTGTAACAATGAAAAATTTAATTTTCAAACAAACAGTGCCATTTACGAATAAATAGTTGAACATTCAAGCGAAAGAAACAAATTTTTGACAAAAAAGTTAATTTTCCATCGAGGAAGATGAATTTCAACTAAATACTTGAATTTGCATTTAAAAAAAATAAATTCTCAATCGAACAGTGCCGTTTAAAAAACAAATAGTTGAATTTTAAAGCAAGAAAGACGAATTTTCATTATGAAGGTATATTTTCAATCAAGGAAGATAAATTTTCAACCAAATAGTTAAATTTATAACAACAAATTTAATTTTCAACCAAACAGTGCTATTTTCAAACGAATAGTTGCACTATAAAGAAAAAGGTGAATTTTTAACAAAACAGTTAATCTTTTAATCCAATACTTAAATTTTCAACCTAAAAATAGGAATGATCCACAAAATGGTTGAATTTTTGATAAAAAAGATCAAAGATCAACCAAATAGTTATATTTTCAATCTAAAAAGAAGATTTATTCAGAACACGGTTGAATTTTCAACCCGAAAACTTGAATTTCCAAAAAAAAAAGATTAATTATAAAAAAAATGCAATAGTTTATGTTTTAACAGCAAAAAAACGAATTTTTGAATAAATAATTAAATTTCCAATAAAATAGTCGAATTTGTGACCAACTAGTGTATTTTTTATTCTAGAAAGTTAGTATTAAAACCAAAAAGAAGAATTCACAACCAAAAAGATTAATTTTCTATCAAAAACACATAAGTTTTCAACAAAATGCAAAAATTTAAAAATAAATAGTTAAATTTTCAAGAAAATATTCAAATTTCAACCAAGAAACTGCAAAAAAACAACTTAAAACATTTTTTAGGATTTAAGGCCATGCGATGAATGGGTCACGTGACCAGATTCCTACCTTACTGGCACTTTTTTTTATTTTTTACCTTATTTTCACAAGAAGCACCAGATCGAGTTGAAAATTTCGGATACTAAATAAGAAGCACTAAGAAAGGTGGGGCTCGTCCCGAATTTTTATAATTATGAAAAAAGTTTTTTTTGCAAATAATTCTGTTGTTGCTTTTTTTATGATTATTAAAATTTAGGACCAGACCCACCTCTCCTAGTGTTTCTTATTCATTATTCCAAATTTTCAACACGATGTGACTATTCGTGTGAAAATAAGTTAAAAAATAAAAAAAGTGTCGGTAAGGTAGGAATCCGGTCACGTGACCCACCCTTCACATGGCCTTAAAATTTATTATCTTTGACAGCTATTTAAAGTGCAGCTCACATAAATTACCTGACTTTTGAAAGTTTTTTTTTTTAAATCACTTACTTTTCCTTGGGGTTCCATGACAACTGAAATTCTCTGACTTTTCCCTGACCTGCTATCCAATGAAAGAACTTGGTTTCTTTTTTATTTAATCTCAATTTTTGATCACTAACATCCTGGCCAATTTATCAGTTAAGAAGAGTAATCTTCACTCTTTCTTTAAACTCTGCATAACGAGATCGCGAATTAAAAACAATCCAACAAGTCACTCTTAATTAATTTCGTGACCTTCAGTGACCCACTCATGTAAGTGAAACTATTAAGCATTTTAACTTTAAACGATAACAACACCTTTCAATCAAATCTTTTATTTTCGGCAGGATATTGATTGCTCTAAAAATCAATATATGAAATTGGTCAAACCTTACTATCACATAAACAGAAATTTGATAAGCAAAACTAGCATTCTTCTGAAAATGGAAATTACTTTATTAGAAATAATTATTTATCAATCACTAGAATATTTTTTTTTCTCATGCCATTTCTAAATTGGAATATACAATTAATGTTATTTCAAATTTATTGTATTACATAGTGTCTCTTATCTAAAATAATAAAAAAATCTAGTGACGTAACGAAACATTGTTCAAGATGGTAAATCCTCTTTAAAAACGCGAGCATAAACAGAATTATTTTCTGATATCTAAAAAAATTTAGAATCAAAAATTTATCTTTTATCAATGATGTTTGGAAAAATTCAAAAATAAATTCGAACAAGAAATAAAAGTACTTATGTGGAAATATTGATTCACTAAATTGATCGTGCAGAAAAATCTTAATAATAAAAGCACATTTTTTGACGGAAGCAAATGAATTCTTAAGAAACCTGTGAGAGCCGATTTAAAAAATAAGTTGATAATTTTTTCTATTCAAGTATAAGCTTTGCAAAAATTTTTAAGTCTCCCGAGCAAAAAAAAATTATTCTTTGGTCCAACAAAATATTACGCTGGTTTAAAAAAACGTTTTACTATGGAAACCAAGATTTAGTGGAACCGTGAAAAAAATTTATCGCACAAATACCAATGAAATTATTTTGTTGTACGAATAAAACATTTTACTCAGTGTAGTATACCTATTTGCTCTGTTTAAGTTTTTATTCATTTTAAACTTACCCGCGCTTTTTCGTGGTATCATGTAGACCAATCAGAACGAGGCTTGAAACGAAGCCAGCGCCCTCACTCGTTCGTGTTGCTCAGTTTTGCTTTCGCTCTTTTGGAGGACGCGTAATGGAGTAACCGCGACAATCTTGCAAATGCAAAGTGAAGATGCAAGTGAATAATAGTGATTTTTAAATAAAATCCGCCAAACTCATCCTTTTATAATACTTTGAAGATATTTTTTTCATAAAAGCAGTTTAACATAAGGATGGCAGAAGAAGAATGTGTCGATAATTTCATTCTAACACCATCTGACCAAAAAATACTAACTTCTGCCTTTAGAAACAAAATGAAGTGTGTATTCTTCATTAAAATCAAATTTATAAGTTCAGAACGTAAACCCAATTCCTTATTCATATAATATTAATAAAAAATTCTATTTCAAGTTAATTAGAGATAATTAATATTGCCCAACTAGGGCTTAACTGGGTCGCCTCATTGGGCATAGATACATCCCACCATTAAAAGCCCTGGCGAAATTATCGGATAGGAATTCATTCCGAATTATTCCGGAATCAGTATCCGAATCAATCCGAAAAAATTTGTACATTTCGTTCGATACAAATCGGTTAAAAATTAATCCGACTCAATCTGGTTCAATCTGAACTTCCAATTCGAACCAAATTTTCAATTCAAATGAATCCGAATCAATGCGAAATCGGATTGACCTAAACCGATTTTCAATCCGAATGAATCCGAGATTGGATTGAATTGGATTTATTCAGATTGAAAATCGGTTTAGGTCAATCCGAGTTCGGATTGGAAATTTAGTTCGGATTGATTCGGATTAATTTTTAACCGATTTCAATCGAACATAATGTAAAAAAATTTCGGATTAAATCGGACTGGTTCGGATACAGATTCCGGAATGATTAGGATGACTTCGGATTGGTTAGGAAAGAATTCCTATCCAAATCTTTTGCCGGGGAGCCAGACCGGAGATCAATCTGGAAGTAATTGGGAAGCCAAATTGGTGCCTAATTGGTAGTTGGGCAACCTGATTGGGACCCAGTTTGCTCCCAATCGACTTTTCCACACAGGGTATGCAACCAATCAGGTATAAGTCAACAATGTGTCCGAGATTTTCGATAATTTCGTTCCACCAATTTTATTAGAAAGGATAGGAACCTATTTTTTTTTTTTTTTTTTTTTAATAATGAACGAAATGAATATTTTAATTTTACAAATCTTCTCTAGTGGGAAATGTCGGACAATGCCACGTGTTCATATATATAGAGATATAACGTAAAAAGTGAGAAAGAAATGAACAAAATGTCTTTGCTGACATCGAGTTGGCTACGATCCAAAGCAGGAGCACGTATGTTCACCGAAGAATCAACAGTGCGAAAAGAGGCTGACAAGAGCATGATTACTTCCCTTTCACACGGGGTTAATTCACAAAAAGATATCTTTCAAATTGAAAAACATAAATCGATTTTCCACCTATTTTAATACTTTGGAAACAATATTAAATTAAATCTAATATGGGCGCAACGTGCGCAATGATTGTTTTTTTTTGCTTCACGAAATTTTTAAATTTAAACTTAAAAATTGATATCTTAACTTCAGAATTTACATATATCATTTTCAAAAAAGGATTAAACAACCGCCGCGGGTCTCACTCGGAGCAACTGCTATCTGAAAATGACTTCGGTTCCCAGTAGAACCGCAGGTAATCACACCTATGGCCATTTTTCACGACTGCGACATATATATGTGTGTATATATGTATGTATGTACGTATGTATGCAGTGAGCTGTCATCCTTGGGTCACTACTTACCCTCCTCGCAGCCACCTATCTCACGGTCGTGAGACCTGGCCATAGGCATGATTTACCGCGGTTGTCCTGGGAGCAATTTTTATTTTCATGGATGGCAGTTATCTCCCAGCGGGGCCCTGCAGTGGTTGTTTAACCTAAATTTTTATTTATATTTATAATAATAATTTTATACTAAAAATGGCAATATTAGGTGAAAAGTAATAACATAACATAACGAAAAAAGGTTTAATATCGTAAATCTTTATTTAAGCCTAATTTTTTTTTGTTAAAAATCACGTTTTTCCAGAGCAAAGTGTTAACATAACCTAAAATTATTGCGAAATTGTAAATCTTCTCTCAAATCTATAGCGAGTTACAGTATGTAAAACGCCAACAAAACCATAAATTGTACAAAAATTATGAATTTCAATTACTCTGAATGATAATCTGAAGAATACTGATAATTTGAAAAAACGTATGATTTTTTAAATTTAAAATACCGATTTTCGACGAAAACCACTAACGTAACATAAGTAAAAATGGTTAAAAATTGCTAATTTTTTTTTAATTGAATGATTTTTGTTTGAAATAACCGATTGCCAAAGAAAAATGTTAACATAACCTTAAATTGATCCGAGACTATAAATCTTGTTTGAAATCATTTCCGATGAAAACCGTTCGGCTCAACCTATCATTGAACAAAAAAATGTAATCTTTTTTTTAATTTAATTAATTTTACTAAAAATACCGATTCCTCGCGTAAAACGCCAGCATAACCTAAAATTGTAAAAAACTTTGTAGACTTTAAAATTATTTTTGTTTGAAAATACCGATCTTCGGCGAAAAACACTAACATAACATAACAAAACCTGTTCCAAATTGTAAATATCCTGCGATATTCAATAATTTTTAAAAAAATAACTGATTGCTGATGAAAAATATCAACATAACCTTAAATTGTTCAAAAATTGGCTATCTTCTTTGAAATCTTTGTCGATATTTGCGGTCAAAACCGCTAGCTTAACCTAAAAAGATACTAAAAAAATGTAATCTCCTTGCAAATTTAATTATTTTTAATTGAAAATATAGATTTCCGGTGTCAAACGCCTAGATAACCTAAAATTGTTAAAAAGTTGTGATCTTTGACATATTTGAAATATAATTTCTTTTCAAATTTGAAATACTAATTTCCGACGTCAACTAGAATTGTTCAAATCTTAAGGATCTTCTTCGAAATCTAATTTTTCTTAATAAATAGTTTAATTTCCGACGCAAAAAACTAACACATTTTAAAATTGTTGATGATTGTAAAATTTAATTTTTTACCTAATAAGTAATTGGATTTAAATCTAATGATTTTTGTTTGGCGATTTTTATTTTAAAACACTAATTTTTGGTGTGAAACGTTAACCTACACCAAATATTGTTCAAATTTGCATATCTTTTTTTAAATCTTTTGAAAAAATCAAAGATAACCCATCTTTGACGAGAACACATAATTCAAAATTGATCAAATATTTTAAATCTTGTTCAAATTATAATTATTTTTGTTTTGAAATGCCTGGTGTAAAACGCTAACATAACCTAAAATTGTTAAAATATGTGAATAATAACTTAATCCGAAATTGTGAAAAGATTCTAAGTCCTGTTAAAAATATAATAATTTTTGTCTTAAAATTCAAATTTTAAGTGTAAAACGCTAACGTAACTTAAAATTGTTAAAAAATTATAAATCTTCAAAATCTAATGATTTTTGTATAAAAAACGATAAACAGTAAGAAAATTCTCACAAAACCGAAAAAAGTAAATTGATCAGAAATTTTGAATCTTTGTAGTATGTACAATAATTTATTAGATAATATAAAAGTTTTAAAATTTATCCGTCCAAGATCGTTTAAAAAGCACAAATGTTTTTCTCAATTAGCATAAGTTTCTCTACGATTTTTATTATTAAAAGAGATTATTTATAGATTTAATTTTCAAATTTAAGATATTTGAGAGATATCGTCACACTACTTATTTGGATAGGTTTTTTTTCTACAAAGCAAAACTAAAACTCATCTCAAAATTTGTGATAATTATCCTATAAACAAAAATGTTGTAAGTTCATAATAAATTTCACTAATTTTTCCGATTGCAAGCAATAAAATATATTTTTTACTTTTACAAAAGTAATTTTTGAATGCACGTGTAGGCTCACGTGAATGAAATCCACTGATGTGAGTCGTAAGTAGTAAAAGGCGGGACGGAAAAGGCAGAGTAATTTTCTCGTTAAAGGTCGTTGAGTGACCGGACTCGGACTTTTTAATCGATTGATTCAGGGCATAATTAAAGAATGTAAAGTGAAACTCTTAATCTAAAAATTTGTTTTCATAAACCATTCTTTAAAAATATTCTTCATAATAAAATAAATATTAAATAAATAATATTTGGTACATATAAATATTGAATATCTGAATGTGGAGCGTCCATGTATTAAGTGACGCTATTTTCAATGATTTTTTACTCAGTTCTCCCTCTTGTGACAATTTGTGCTATTGAAGATTTTTTCAGTAGATTTTTTAATCAGAAAAGTTGAATTTTCAAAAAAAAATTGGAAATTAATTGAAAATCTCTAAGATGTCAAAATACTACTCTTTCTCTACGTAATTTGTAATTTCCAAAAAATATTTTTAACATAGAATCTTTTATAAACGGAATGCAACAGTATTTAAGATAAGAATTTAAAATATTTAAATTCATTAATTTATTTTAAACGAAAAAATGTCTTTTCTTCTATAGAAGATGGCTTTTCATTAGAATGCTTGGATTTTCAGCAAAATCATTTAACAAATTTTCACATAATAGTTGAATTTTCAACCTAAAATAAATAATTCCCAACAAAAAATGTGATGGTTTATATTTCAATCGGAAAACATGAAATTTATACTAAGAAAAAAGTTTTTTAAACCCAAAAAGACGAATTTTCAACAAATAAACATTTTTGATAAACCTTCAAGCCAAAAGAAGAATTTGCTCTACAAAAATTGAATTTAAAAACAAAAAATATGACTTCAGGATAAAACTATTTTTCCACGAATCTGATGTATTTTTACCCAACAAAAATAAAATTTTGAACCAAAAAAAAATATTTTTTCACCCAAATAGTTGAATTTTCAATTTTAAAAAGATTGATTTGAAAAAATGTTAAACTTTCAGCCACAGGGATGAATTTTCAACTAAAAATATAACTCTTCAAACAAATTATTTCTCAACAAAGTGAGTCAACTAAATCTTTCAAATCAAATAGTTCAATACTCAAGCAAAGAAGAATAATTTTTATCCAAAAAAGATGAAATTTCTCTTGAAACAGATAAATTGTTATAAAAAAAGAAAACTTTGTTGAAAATTTATATTTTTGGTTATAAATTCAACAAATTTAGTAGAAAACTAAACTATTTATTCAAAAATTAAACTATTCATTTAAAAATGTAACTATTTTATCAAAATTCTTTACTTTTTGTTTGAAAATTAATTTATTTTCTGAAAATGTAGCTATTTCATTTTTGGCTGAAAATTTATTCTTTATAAGTTAAAAATTGTACTATTTGGTAGAAAATTCCACTATTTGGCAGAAAATTCAACTATTTTGTTGAAAATTCGTCTCTTTTACTTTAATTCAACTGGTTAAAAATTAGTTCTTTTTGGTTGAAAATAATTTTTCAACTGAAAATTTAACGATTCCATTTTTCGTTGGAATGTGTCTTTTTTAGTTGGAAAATTGACTCTTTTTTTCAATTCATCTTTCTTAATTGAAAATTAAATTTTTTGTTGAAAATTCTACTTTTCCAGTTTATCTTGTTTGTTGAAAAGTCTTCTTTGCAGATGAAAAATTTAGCTATACGGTAAAAAATTCAACAATTTTATATGAAGTTCAATTATTTTGTTGGAAATTCAAGAATTTTGAAAATTCATTTTTTTTGTATTCGAAAACTCAAATTTTTTGTTGAAAATTCGTCCTTTTGGATTGAAAATTCATCTTTTATGCTAGAAAAGTCATATTTTTTTATTGAAAATTTATCTTTCTTGGCTCGAAATTAACTTTTTTGTCGGAAATTCAATTCTTGTAAAACACTCGTCTTTTTTGCTTGAAAATTCCAAAATTTGCTTGAAAAAGCAGCTACTAAATTTTTTTTTTTCGATAATACATGCATGTACATTTTATATTGCAAGTTTATTTAAATGAATGAAATTGTTATTTTTATAATAAAAAAAAATTATTATGAGAAATATTGTGTGATAATAATTGAATGGATACAGTTGGAATTTATTCTATAATCAATCTTGGAATAATCACATCCTAAAGGGGGCTGAAATTCCAAAACGCAGTGTGTAATATAATTTTATACAACTTTTTTATATTAGGTCTTAGAAACTTTTCCTATCACTCATCTGATGTTGACATGTGAATAGGGTTCTGCAGAGGGAGATAAGGCCTGTCAGAAGAGTTTAGCAAAATTTTTGATAGAATAAATTTTTCATTCATATGAAAAAATTAAATCGATCACCAGGTTATTCAAACCCTGGAAAAAATTCACTTATAATTGCAGGTGTTTCATAATTTTTCAAGGAATAGTTTATAGTAGGAAGCCATTCAAGAATTTGGATTTTTTTAAACAACCGACTCAGAATATGCATACAATTTTGCGCTTTCATCATAAATAATTTTTTTTCAGACCTTTTAAATATCTCTTATGTTTGAAAAAGAAAGTCAATTTTTTAAGGTATAAGACATTTTTTATTGATACAAGTTTCTAGAGATTTCATCAATATTTTTCTTTGAAAAAGCTTTGACCAATTATATGAAAAAATATTCTTAGATATATGCTCATCATTGAATAATTAAATAAATACATAATTCTAATAACATAATCATAATGAAATTCAAATAAAAATGTTAAATTTTCAATCAAAAATTAGATTGTAAAATTTTCAATCGAAGCCATGAATTTTCATCAGAGATGATGGATTCTTAACTGTAATACTTAAATTTTCCATGAAAGAGATGAATTTTTGACTAAAATAGTGAATTTTAAACTGGAATGGTTGAATTTTTAAACAAGGAGACTAATCTTTCACGAAAAAAGATCAATTTTCAACAAAATACATGAATTTTCAGAGAAATAATTTCATTTTCAACTGATAAAGATTAGTTTTCTTCCAAATCGTTCAATTGGAATAGTCTGATTGTCAGTTAAAACATTAATTTCTTAACCGTAAAATACGAATTTTCAATAAAATAGTTAAATTTCCAACCAAAGCAATACATTTTTAACTAAAATCATGAATCTTTCATTGTAATAATGGAATTTTCTACACAAAAAAAAAAGAATTTCGATTCAAGAAGATTAATCTTCTACCAAAGAAGAGAATTCTAAAAAAATACATTTTTTTAACCAATTTGTTGAATTTTCTACTGAAAAAGATCTGCTTCAAACAAAAATGGAATAGGTAAATTTTCAATTGAAAAAATTAATTTTTAGCTAATAAAAAAAACAATTTTAACAAAATAGTTGAATTTTCAATTGAATTGGTGGATTTGCAACTAAAATAATGAACTGTCGACTAGCATAGTTGAATTTCAAACCAAAAAGATGAATACGAAATTAAAAAAAAAATTAAATCTTCAACCAAACAGTTGTATTTTAAATTAAGAAGGGGGAATTCTCAACTAAAATGCTAAAGGTTTAACTGGAGCAGTTGAATTTCCAAAAAACAAAAAAAATGAATTTCCAACCAAGAAGATTAATCTTCTACCAAAAAAGATGAAATTTCAACAAAATACATTTATTTTTCTCCTGATACATGAATATTCAACTAAAAAATTTTTTTTTTTTAACAAAAGCGGAATAGTTAAATTTTCAATTTGAAAAATTAAATTTCAAGTAATAAAAAAACGAATTTTCGAAAAAAAATTGAATTTTCAAGTAAAGTGATGAATTTGCAACTAAAATAATGAGCCGTCGACTACAGTAGTTGAAATTTAAACAAAAAAGATGAATTTTCTACTGAAATAGTGAACCTTCAACTCTGAAATAGTTGAATTTTCAACCAAAAAGATTAATGTTTTACCAAAAAAAGACAAATTTTCAACAAAGTACATGACTTTGCAAAGAAATTGTTGAATTTTCAACCGGAATAGTCTGATTGCCATTAAAAAATATTAATTTCTTAACCGTAAAATTCGGAATTTAAAAAAAGTTGAATTTTCAACAAACAAAAAATGAATTTTCAACCAAGAAGATTAATCTTCTGCCAAAAAGATGAATTTTCAACAAATTACATTTATTTTTCTTCAAATAGATGAATTTTCAACTAAAAAAGATTTTTTCAACAAAAGTGGAATAGTTAAATTTTCAATAAAGAAAATTAATTTTTAATTTGAAAAAAAAAATTTCCAACAAAATAATCGAATTTTCAGTTAAAGTGATGAATTTGCAACTAAAATAATGATCCCTCGACTATAGTTGTTGAATTTTAAACCAGAAAAGTGAATTTTCAACTAAAATGATGAATATTTGACAGGAACAGTTGAATTTATAACAACAAAAAAATGAATTTTCAACCAAGAAGATTAATCTTCTACCAGAAAAGATAAAATTTCAACAAAATAAATTTAGTTTTCTCCTGATACATGAATTTTCAACTAAAAAAGATTTTTTTAACAAAAGCGAAATAGTTAAATTTTCAATTTGAAAAATTAATTTTCTACTAATACAAAAAAAAAACAATTTTCAACAAATTAGTCGAATTTTCAACTAATGTGATGAATTTGCAACTAAAATAATGAACCCTCGACTACAATAGTTGAATTTTTAACCAAGAAGATGAATTTTCTACAAAAATAGTGAATCTTCAAACGGAATAGTCGAATTTTCAACCGAAAAGATTTATTAATTGAATTTTCAATTAATAAAGATCATTTTTTTACACGAATAGTTGGATTTGCAACTAAAATGGTGAATTTTTGACTGGAACAGTTGCATTTTCAACAAACAAACAAACGAATTTTCAACCAAGAAGATTAATTTTCTACCGAAAAAGATGAAATTTTAACAAAATACATTCATTTTTCTCCAGATAGATGAATTTTTAATTAAAAAAGATTTTTTTAACAAAAGTGGAATAGTTAAATTTTCAATTTAAAAAATTAAAAGAAGAAATTTCAACCAAACAGTTGAATTTTAAATCAAGAAGGTGAATTTTCAACTAAAATTGTAAATTTTTGACTGGAGCAGTTAAATTTTGAACAAACAAAAAAATGAATTTTCAACCAAGAAAATTAATTTTCTACTAAAAAGATGAATTTTCAACCAAATTCATTTATTTTTCTCCAAATAGATGAATTTTCAACTAGAAAAATTTTTTCAACAAAAGTGGAATAGTTGAATTTTCAATTTAGAACATTCATTTTCAGCTAATGAAAAAAAAAAGAATTTTCAACAAAATAGTCGAATTTCCAAATAAATTGATGAATTCGCAACTAAAATAATGAACCATCGACTAGAATAGTTGAATTTTAAATAAAAATATATGAATTTCCTACGGAAATGGTGAATCTTTAATTGTAATAGTCGAATTTTCAACCAAAGAGATTTATTAATTGAATTTTCAATCAATAAAGATAATTTTTGTACAGAAATAGTTGAATTTTCAACTGGAATAGCTTGATTGTGATTTAAAAACATTAATTTCTCAATCGTAAAATACGAAATTAAAAAAAAAATTCAAACAAATAGTTGAATTTTTAACCAAGAAGATGAATTTTCTACAAAAATAGTGAATCTTCAAATGGAATAGTCGAATTTTCAACCGAAAAGATTTATTAATTGAATTTTCAATTAATAAAGATCATTTTTTTATACGAATAGTTGGATTTTCAACTAGAATAGCTTGATTTTTATTAAAAACATTAGTTTCTCAACCGTAAAATACGGAATTAAAAAAAAAATTAAATTTTCAGCCAAGCAGTTGTATTTTAAACCCAAAATGTGAATTTTCAACTAAAATGGTGAACGTTTGACTGGAACAGTTGCATTTTCAACAAACAAAAAAACGAATTTTCAACCAAGAAGATTAATTTTCTACCAAAAAAGATGAAATTTCAACAAAATACATTCATTTTTCTCCAGATAGATGAATTTTTAATTAAAAAAGATTTTTTTAACAAAAGTGGAATAGTTAAATTTTCAATTAAAAAAATTAAAGAAGAAATTTCAACCGAACAGTTGAATTTTAAATCAAGAAGGTGAATTTTCAACTAAAATGGTAAATTTTTGACTGGAGCAGTTGAATTTTGAACAAACAACAAAATGAATTTTCAACCAAGAAAATTAATTTTCTACTAAAAAGATGAATTGTCAACAAAATTCATTAATTTTTCTCCATATAGCTGAATTTTCAACTAGAAAAATGTTTTCAACAAAAGTGGAATAGTTAAATTTTCAATTTAGAACATTAATTTTCAGCTAATGAAAAAAAAGGAATTTTCAACAAAATAGTCGAATTTCCAAATAAATTGATGAATTTGCAACTAAAATAATGAACCATCGACTAGAATAGTTGAATTTCAAATAAAAAAATATGAATTTCCTACGGAAATGGTGAATGTTTAATTGGAATAGTCGAATTTTCAACCAAAGAGATTTATTCATTGAATTTTCAATCAATAAAGATAATTTTTGTACAGAAATTGTTGAATTTTCAACTGGAATAGCTTGATTGTGATTTAAAAACATTAATTTCTCAACCGTAAAATTCGAAATTTAAAAGAAAATTAAATTTTCAACCAAACAGTTGTATTTTAAACCAAAAATGTGAATTTTCAACTAAAATGGTGAATATTTGACTGGAACAGTTGAATTTTCAACAAACAAAGAAATTAATTTTGAACCAAGAAGATTAATCTTCTACCAAAAAGATGAATCTTCAACAAAATAGATTTATTTTTTTCCAAATTGATGAATTTTCAACTAAAGAAATTTTTTTTTTGTATGACTACAATAGTTGAATTTTAAACCAAGAAGATGAATTTTCCACAGAAATAATGAATCTTTAATTGGAATAGTCAAATTTTCAACCAAAAAATTAGTCAATTGAATTTTGAATCAATAAAGATAATTTTCTTACAAAAATAGTTGAATTTTCAACAGGAATAGCTTGATTGTCATTTAAAACCATTAATTTCTCAACAGTAAAGTACGAATTAAAAAAATTAATTTAAACCAAGCAGTTGAATTTTACGCCAAAAAGATGATTTTTCAACTAAAAATTGTGAATATTTGACAGGAACAGTTGAATTTTCAACAAACGAAAAAATGAATTTTGAACCAAAAAGATTAATTTTCTACCAAAAAAGAAGAATCTTCAACAAAATACATTTATTTTTCTCCAAATAATGAATTTTCAAAAAAGTTTTTTTTAATGCAATAGTTAAAATTTCAATTTGAAAAATTAATTTTTTAACTAATTAAAAAAAAAGTATTTTCAACAAAATAGTTAAATTTTCAACTACATTGATTAATTTGCAACTAAAATTGTGAATCTTTAACTGCAGTAGGTAATTTTTCAACCAAAAGGATTAATTTTTTACCAAAAAAGCAGAATTTTTAACAAATCAATCAAAGCAATCAAATGGTTGAATTTTCACTTCAAGATGTTCGATTTTCAGTTTAAAAAATTTATTTCCTTCCGTAAAAAACAAATTTTCATCAAATCTGTAAAATTTTCAACCAACTAGTCAAATTTTAAGCCAATAGATAAATTTTGAAATAAAAATTCGTAATGTTCCACTGGATTAATTAACTTTCGTTAAAAATATTAATATCTAAACGAAAAAAAAATCAACAAAATAGTTAAATCCAGTAATATAAAGCTATTTTTATGAATGAAAAGTTTTGTTATTTAATTTCATATCACAATTTTCACAAAATATAAGTAGTCACGAAAAAATGCCTTGACTTTGAGAAAAATTCTTTGTCGTTTTCAGGTTTTTTCAGGAATCTAAAAATTCCCTGAAAGTTCCAGGTTTTTCAGGCGAGTAGGCACCATGGAAGATGATAATCATCAGAATTTATTTCAAAATTGAATATGTAGCTTTAAATTTTCATTATTTTACAATATTCTATTAGAATTTATGTTATTCACAAGTTTTTCCATTATTAATTATTTTGATAAAACAATTCTTTAGTAAACGTTTGTCCTCCCGAGTTACGTAATTTATTTTTTAATTAAAAAAAAATTAAGAATGAAATATGTACGAAGGAAGGTAACTTTTCGATAAATAATTAGGAATCTGATTAAATTCTCTAGAAATTAATAAAATATTCTCCTCGGGAGAGACATGACGGATTAAGCCAGTCGATTTTCGATCTCGACACTTTACAAAGTGGAAACCATTGTCTTTTCTCGAAACTGGAACGATTGGGTAATCGGTTTCCGCAGTTTTCCCCGCGGGAAAATTGCCCGGAGCTTCCGGGTATGCAGTACTTTTGACAATTGAGGCTTGTCCGAAATCCCTGCCTATATTTAAAAAAGTAAAGAAAGTATTTCAAATAAAAGTTAAAAAGCCCTTTTTTATAAATAAAAAAAAACATATTTGAAGATCAAAAACTGTTGACAGAAAAAATTACCTTTTAAGAAAAACGGGATTCAATTATGTTTTATAGAAAAATTTTTGAATCTGCTTATCTCTCAAGCCGCTTTATGCAAATTTTATTTTATCCAGGATACGTAAGCTAAAGCTAAAAAATAGTATAATAGTAGAATTTTCGATTTAGGAGAATCAACTTTCAACCAAAAATATGATTTTTTTACCAAAAGGTACATTCTTAATCCACAATGACGACTTTTCTATCCAAGGAAACGATTTGTTAACAAAATAGTTCAATTTTTGACAAAAAAATGACTTTTTAACAAAATAGTTCATTTTTGAACAAATTTATTAAATTTTCAACCAAATAGTAGAATTTTGAAATGATGAGAATGAATTTGTTAACCAGAAACAGTTGTATTTTCAGCCCAGTAGTTACATTTTCAAACCGAAGAGACAAATTTTTTAGAACACAGTTGAATTTTCTAGAAAAAAGTTAATTATCAATCATGATAGATAAATTTTCAACCAAATTATTTCAAGTCCACAGGAATGAATATTGTATGAAAAAGACGAATGTTGAAAAGAAGCTTATTTTTTGACAAAAAATATAACTTTTTAACAAAATAGTTCAATTTTCAAACAAAGCGATGAGTTTTTAACTAAAACGATGAATCTTCAACTGTTACATTAAAATCTTCTACGAAAATGATAAGTTAAAGAAAAAATGTTAATTTTTAACAAAATAGTTTAATTTTCAACCAAACAGATGAATTTTCAACAAAGAAGAATAATATTCTACTACAAAAGACGAATTTTCAACAAAACACATTAATTTTCCACCAAAAGTTGAATTTTCAACTGAAAAAAAAATATTTTTCAAACAAAAATGGAATAGTTAAATTTTCATTTGAAAACATGTATTTTCCACTAATAAAAAACGAATTTAAAAAAAAATAGTTAAATTTTAAACCCAATAATTGATGTTTGAACCAAAAAATGAATTTTCACCTAAAACGATGTATCCTTAACTGGAATAGTTAAACTTTCAACCAAAAAATTCAATTTTAAACCAAGAAAACTAATCTCACATCAAGAAGGATTAATTTTTAACAAAATACATTTATTTTTAACCAAATATTTGAATGTTCATCTCAAAAAGATTATTATACAAACAAAGATAGAATAGTTAAATTTTCGGTTGAAAAAAAAAAAATTTCAACAAAACAGTTATATTTTCAATTAAAGTGATAAAATTGATACTGCAATATTGAACCTCTAATCGCCGTAGTTGAATTTTTTACCAAAACATTAATTTTCTACTAAAAGAGAACAATTTTCAACAAAGTACATGAATTTTCAACCATATAGTTGAATTTTCACTTGGAATACTTGATTTTCAGTTCAAAAATGAAGTTTTAACCGGAAAAAATGTATCTTTAACAAAATAGATGAATTTGCAGGAAGGTAGTTGAATTTTCAACCAAATAGATGAATTTTCAACAAAAAAGAATAATCTTCTACCACAAAAGATGAATTTTCAACAAAACAAATTAATTTTTCACCAAAATTTGAATTTTCAATTGAAAAAAATATATTTAAAACAAAAATGAAATAGTTAAATCTTCAGTTGAAAAAATGTATTTTCAACTAATAAAAAAAAAAAGAATTTTCAATTAAATTGATAGATTTTTAACTAAATTGGTGAATGTTTAACTGTAATAGTTAAACTTTCAACCAAAAGATTTTCAACATGGTAGATGAATTTTTAACCAAATAGTTGAATTTTCAACTAAGGAAGAATAATTTTCACCCAAATAGTTTTATGATTAACTGGAATAGTTCGTTTATAGTTGAAAGTATAATTTTCAACCGCAAAAAAACGAATTTTTAGCAAAATAGTTAAATTTTCAATCCAGTAATTGATGTTTGAACCAAAAAATGAATTTTCTCCTAAAATGATGTATCCTTAACTGGAATAGTTAAATTTTTAACAAAAAAATTGAATTTTAGGCCAAAAAAACTAATCTCTTATCAAAACGGATTAATTTTTAACAAAATACATTTATTTTTCACCAAATATTTGGATTTTCATCTCAAAAAGATTATTGTACGAACAAAGATAGAGTAGTTAAATTTGCGGTTGAAAAAATCATTTTTCAACTAAAAAAAAAATTGTTCAACAAAATACTTAAATTTTCAATTAAAGTGATAAAATTGATACTGAAATATTTAATCTCTAATCGCCATAGTTGAATTTTTTACCAAAATATTAATTTTCTACTAAAAAAGAACAATTTTCAACAAATTACATGAATTTTCAATCATATAGTTGAATTTTCACTTGGAATACTTGATTTTCAGTTCAAAAATAAAGTTTTAATCGGAAAAACTGTATCTTCAACAAAATAGATGAATTTGCAGCCAGGTAGTTGAATTTTCAACCAAATAGATGAATTTTCAACAAAGAAGAATAATCTTCTACCACAAAAGATGAATTTTCAACAAAACAAATTAATTTTTCACAAAAATTTGAATTTTCAATTGAAAAAAATTATTTTTCAAACCAAAATGAAATAGTTAAATCTTCAGTTGAAAAAATGTATTTTCAACTAATAAAAAAAAAAGAATTTTCAACTGATGTGATAGATTTTTAAATAAATTGGTAAATGCTTAACTGTAATAGTTAAACTTTCAACAAAAAGATTAATTTTCTACCAGAAAAGACGAATTTTCAACATGGGTCAGCAATTTTTAACCAAATAGTTGAATTTTCAACTAAGGAAGATCAATTTTTACTCAAGTAGTTTTTTGATTAACTGGAATTAATAGTTCGTTTACAATTAGAAGTATAATTTACAACCATACAAAAACGAATTTTTAGCAAAATAGTTGAATTTTCAACCCAGTTGTTGATGCTCGAACCAAAAAATTAATTTTCACATAAAATTATTCATCTTTAACTGGAATATTTAAATTTGCAACCGAAAAATTAAATTTTAAAACCACAAAACTAATATTTTAACAAAAAGGATGAATTTTCAGCGAAATAAATTTATTTTTCACCAAATCTTTAAAGTTTTATCTCAAAAAGACTATTGTTCGAACAAAGATAGAATACTTAAATTTTCAGCTAAAAAAATAATTTTTCAACTGAAAAAAAAATTAATTTTCAAAAAAATAGTTAAATTTTCAATGAAAGTGGTTAATTTGCTACTGAAATGTTGAATCTCTAACGGCAATAGTTGAATTTACAACCAAAGAAAAATTAATTTTCTGTCAAAAAATGACAATTTCCAACGAAGAACATGAATTTTCAACCATATAGTTGATTTTTCACTCGAAATACTTGATTTTCATTTTAAAAAATAAAGTTTCACCCGTAAAAAATTTATTTCAAACAAAATAGCTAAATTTACAGCAAGGTGATTGAATTTTAAACACGAAAGATGCATTTTTAACCAAGAAGATTAATTTTATACCAAAAATACGAATTTTCTAGAATACATTCAAATTTCTACAAAGAATTTTTATTATAAACCAAAAAAGATGAATTTTTAACCCAAAAAATATTAATTTTGAATCCATCCAAAAAGACGAATGTTAAAAAAATTTTGAATGTTTTACGAAGCATATGATATTTCAGCAACATAATTGAATTTTCGAATGTTAATAATAATTTTCAAGCAAACAATCGAATTTTCAACCAAAAAGCCGAAGTTTTAAATAAAAAAAAGAAACTTTTCAAATGGCAGTTGAAATTTTTAACCAATTAGTTGAAATTTTAAACAAAAAAAAACGTATTTTTTAGAATACAGTTGAATTTTCTAAAAAAAAGTTAATTTACAACCAAGAATGATAAATTTTCAACCAAAAAAGATGAATTTTTAATCCAATAGGACGAATTTTGTATCTAAAAAGAAAATTCAACAAAACAGTTAAATTTGTTACCAAAAGTATCATTTTTCACAAAATAGTTGAATTTTCAACAAACAAATTAATTTTTAACCGAACAGTTGAATTTTCTATCTAAGAAGATGAATTTTTAACCAAGTGGATGAATTTTTAAATAAAAAAGGATTAAACTTCAAACAATTTTGTTTGCAACAATAAAGTTAATTTTTAACCAAAAAGATCGATTTTCAATCCAAAAGGACGAATTTTCTATCCAAAAAGGTGAATTGTCAAACAAAAATACCTTTCAAGAAAAAGCGTTTTCAATTAGTTTCTTTAGAAAAAAATTTGAATCTATAGTTCATCTCTTAAACCGCTTTATGTAAATTTTTTTTTAATTACGTGAGCTAAAGCTAAAGAACATTTTATCTAGAAACTCTATTTTCTCAGCAAGTCTGAGCGACAAAGAAAATAAAATTACATTTAAGCTTCTATATATCTTCTTGAATAACATTTCACCTGGTGCATTTTATATCCTATTAAAGCTGTGAAATTTTATTTTAAGATATGAAATCTACTTTTATGAAACATTATTATTTTGCAGAAATAAAGTTTTATTTGTACTATACAATTATAGCTTTTTTATTCATGTTTATATTTTCTTTTCTTTGTAGGAAATATTGACAGTATTCTCGATAATATTTTATGTGCAAATTTTTTTATTGCTTTAAGATAAAGCAATTTACTGTCAATAATGTTGTAAAATGCGCAAATGTGCTGTTATTTACTGCTTTTCACATATTTCATAGGAAGAATATTCAGGAGAGTATAAAAGAAACTTGAAGAATTTCTGAAGAATAAGAAAAATTTATAGGGAAACTTTCCGGGCAGAAAAACTTTTTAATGAATTGAAAATGTTATGCCTTACTCAATATGCAATTTCGTTTGAATAATAAAATTTTATTTCAGCGAGTACTGTTTCTGAAGCTTGTCGGTAATGTTTCTTCCTGACCTTATTTCTAAATCTCTTCATTTTCTGTATTTGAAAAAAATTCTAGCTGCTTTAACTTTAAATCCATTTTTAATTAGATTTAATAATTGATGTTATTTTCTCGATCAGGATAATTAATTAATTAATTTCTGTTATTAGATATTGTCGATTACTGGTAAACTAATTTCCTGGAGAAACGAGAAAAAATCTGCCCCGGCCCAGATTTCCTCAAAACTTTTAAATCCTTGAAAATAATAAATAAATATTTATAAATTTTCTAGATACTATTTCGGCATATAATAATTATTTTTTCCCTCAAATTGTAATTTGTTTGAATTTTTTTTCTGCTATTACTGAACAATATTTTTTGCTTAGAAATTTAACTATTTTGTTGAAAACACGTTTTTGTTAATGAACTCAATCCTTTTTATTAAAAAAAAATTCAATAGTTCAAATATAGACTATTACATTTTTCGTTGGAAATCCATCTTTTATAATTGAAAATTCAGTGACATGATTTAAACTTGAACTATTTTGCAAGAAATTAATTTTTTCTTTGAAGATTCATCTTTTCGGTGGTAGATTAATTTTTTTTTAAGAATCAACTATTTTATTGAAATTCTTTTTCAGATGAATTCAACTGTTCTTAATTTATGAATAAAAATATTCATTGTGACAATACAAACTACTACAATTTTCGTTAAAAAATTGTCTTTTTGTAGAAAATTCATCTATTTGGTGTGAAGTGAACTTTTTTCTTGAAAATTCATATTTTCAAGTTAAAAAATTTAAATTTTTTGAATAAAATTTGTTTCTTTTGAAAACGTTTGTTCCTTAATGGTTAATAATACAACTGGTTGAAAATTAATATTTTTTGGTGCAGGTTTCATATATTTTGTTACATTTTTTGTTGTTGATAAATTCAACTGTTTTTGGTTCAACATGAAAACCTTTTTGGTTGAAATATGAATTATGTATAATACTAGATTTTGCATTGAAAATTCATCTTTTTTGATCGAAAATTAACTTTTTTATTAAAATTTTTATTTGACATATCTGAAGTCCTCAAAAATCTACTATTACATTTTTGTTGAGAATTCATCTTTCTAGGTTGACAATTTAATTTTTTGATGATGATGCAACAATTATGTTGAAAAGTCGTCTATTTTGTTTAAAAATTTAAATTTAAATTTAAATTGAAAATTCGTTTTCAGGTTTTAAATTAAACTATTTGCTTGAAAATACATTTTTTGTTGGACGTTCAACAATTTTACTAAAAATGTATCCTTTTTGGTTGAAAATTAAATCGTTTTGTTGGAAATTCGTCTTTTTTACAAAAACATCAACTATTTTCTAGAAAATTGAATAACTTGGTTGAAATTTTGGTTTTAACTCTTTTGGTAGAAAATTTGTTCGAAAATTCGATTATTCTATATTTGGTTTAAAAATTTTATTTTTCAGTCGAAAATTAAACCATTCGGTTAAATGTTTAACTCCTTTCTTGAAAATGGACTTTTTTGCTACAAAAGTTATCATTTTTAGTTGAAAAAATCGACTACAATTTATGTTTTTGGTTGAGTACTTAAACACTTCCTTAAAAGTTGAACAGCTTTGGTTAAAAAAAATTTTAATAATTTTTTTCTGAAAAAAAACTTCTCCTGTCGCTCCACTGGGAATCGAACGTCAGAACTTCCGATTGCCGGTTGGGAGCTTTCCCATTAAGCTACTAGAGAGATCAAAAAAAGGAAACTTTTTTCAGAAAATACACGCATTATTTCAGTTATGAATTTGTCTTTTTGATATGAAATTTCATATATTTTGATAGAAATTCAATATTTTTTTATTGAAAATGCAACTGTTTGATTAACAATAATCGTTTCTGGTTGAGGATTCGACTGTTTTGTTGAATATTTGTTCTTTTTGGGTTGAAAATTGATGTTAACTGTAAATTTAACTATTTGATTTTTGGTAGAAAAAAAATATTCTTTAGTTGAAAATTCAACTATTTCAATGAAAATTCTGTATTTTATCGGGATTTTTACTTTTTCTCTGGAAAATTAATCTTCTTAGTCGGAAAAACATAGTTTTTGTTGAAAATTGAACTATTTGGTTCCAACAAATTTCATTTAAAAGAATTGATTCTCCTATTTTCGTGAAAAATCTCCTTATTTCCCCTATTTTAGAGCATTTTGGCATGTGAAGCCTATTATAGGTAGTCAAAAAAAAAATTTTTTTTTGCTTTTTCTTGTAAGTCGGGAGGGGAGCTGGTCGCCATAAACAAGGCGTGTAGTCCAAAATTTTCCACACTTTAAGCCCTACTTCATTTGGTTTAAAATTATGTCTTTCGGTTCAAAAAAATTATTATGAATAATTAAATAATAATATTAATTATTCGAATTGTTTAAACATTTAACCGGTCAAACGCGGAACACTGTTAATAATGTTGATATTTCTCTTTAAATTAATCTTCATTGGATTATTTCAGAAAATACTCCATGTTTGTGGAAGTAGCTTATGGGATTAGCGCCAGAGGGTATTTACGTTATAGGCTTTGAAGTTCTGATTTAGTACAAACTGCTCTTGCACAATGTTCGAGACAAGTTGGTACATCCAAAACAGCTGGTGGGATCGCATGTACGCAATTCACTTTAACGAATTAATGGCTCTGCTGATAACGACGTGGAGTGAACCCTATAGCCAGATATATATATATATATATATATATATATATATATATATATATATATACTAGACTATTATGTGCGCGCGCAAGCGCGCGCCAACTTTTTTGTTCATGTTTCTCCTTTACTCAATTTTCGAATCACTATTTATTCCTTCAAATTCCTTGAACAATCAAATTCTTGATTTCACAACACAAAAAGATGTGAAGAATTATTTTCATTGAATCATTGAAACAATTTTTACTTAATATTTTTGTGAAAATTTGAATTATTAATAACCCTTTAAACTATTCCAGAGAGAATTAAAATATATGTGCACAGAATTTCGAAATGAAAATTCAGATACTCATTTCACAACATCCCAAAATTAAAAAAAAATATATAATTTGAATAGAGGTATTTTAAACATTAACAAACTC